>CP031825.1:3305000-3310000 GCA_008728235.1 Lichtheimia ramosa | reverse complement strand
CTGCCTTCCTTGGATGTGGTAGCCGTCTCTCAGGCTCCCTCTCCGGAATAGAACCCTTATTCCCCGTTACCCGTTACCCAGTGTACGCCACTACCGTACACAGAGCCATGATAGGGCAGAAAATCAAACGTGCTGTCGACACAATTCGATCGGCATGTTACTATGAGTCACCAAGACTGGGTTTTACCCCAAGTTGGTTTATCTAATAACTGCATGGCTTCCGAAGTCGCCATTTCTCTCGCATGTATTAGCTATAGAATTACCACGGTATCCAGGTGGTAGATTTGATGCCGTGTAATCATAACTGAATTAATGAGCCATTCGCAGTTTCGCTGTATAAATTGCTTATACTTAGACATGCATGGCTTAACTTTGAGACAAGCATATGACTGGCAGGATCAACCAGTAACTACTAGGTTGATACATACCCAACACCTAGCTTAGAGCCTAATCTTAGTGGTTCGCTAGATGTTGTCACTAGGACTTCCAACTAGGTTACTAAACCAAGGGACGACTCGCAGCATGATCAGTGAAGAGTATATATACTGTGTAGGAATTATGAGTCAAAAAATGCCTCAAGACATCCAAGTATATCAATCCTATAATACCTATGCCTAGATCTCCGTTAGCACTAGTCAAGACCTTTGAAAGATCAAGACGTCGCTGTACTAGTGGATCACTAGTGTTTCACCTATTGCCAGACTACAGTTTTACGATGACAAGAAAGAACCGAAGCCAAGTGCTTTTGTTCATATCATGCCATTCGAAGGATGATTAGACCGTAAATTACTCAATCAAGAGCAAAAGACAGCCATTGCACCCAAGTTGTTTAGATTAGAATCTTGGTCAAAGACCATTAACACACAGATCCCATTCAGTCGACTGTCAATGAAACTTAGTTCTAATGGCAGCCTACCAACGAAACCAGGTTCCCCTCACAACTCCAGATCACTAGCATAATAACTAGAACTTAGAAGCTTTTGTCTCCCAAGGACAGTGTCCCCAGGCATGGATTGGAGATACAGCAGCATATTGCAGCCACAGCACTCCAAAAAAGGTCGGAAAAATACCCCCAAAAGAACCAGCAAGGCTCTAAAGCAAGTACTTAATCCTAGTCTAAAACCACTAAGAAAGTGAAGAGATTAGACATTAGAGGACTAACGGTAGGTACCAGAGTGCCTGGCACCCCCGCCCCCTCATATATCCTAGGCAGGGTGTTTTTCGAAAAACGTCCGGAGGGGTTAGCCAGCGGCGTATTGTACAATCGGATTTGAATGTACAATACGGGTGGCTAGATTTCCGATCATTTAAATGATCGGCCCGATCATTTTGGATCATTTTTCCGATCATTTGAAAAGTGCTCCAATCGTCTTGGTCAAGTGAGCAAAGTTGTAGAGGAAGTCGAGCTGAACAACAAATGATCGGGCACCAACCCATGGTCCCGATCATTTTCAGGGAGAAAATGGCGATCAAAGATCCCAGATGTCCCCTAGTAGTCCTAGCAACTAGCCTAGTGCCTAGCAACCACTAGGAAGCACTAAGGAGATTGACTAGTGTTTATGGCAACGGCATTAATTTTTCCAGAGTGCTCGGATTGGCTCGGGATTTGAACCAGCGTGTAGAGCGTACCCGGTTTCCTGATTGAGATTTAAATTTCATGACTGCTGGACCCCGGAACAGGGTGAAAAATGCCAAAAAAGGGAAAAAGTCGATTCTCGGGACCTTCCCAGTGAGTGCCAATGGTTGGTTGCCTAGCAATAAGCACTAGGCTATTGTCTGCTTAGGTTAATTGCCATGGAAGCACTTTGGACAGCCAATCATGGAAAATTTCCAATGTACTCCGATCGGGTCGGGTTTTCACCTACTATGCAGCGTACCGTTTCCTAATGAATTTAATTCAGACTGCTAGACCCCGGAACAGGTCAAAAATGCCAAAAAAGGAAAAAGTCGATTCTCCAGGTCTTAGACCTAGTGACCTAAGTGACATCTATGCCATGCAACCAGATTTAACTAGGAAACATCTAGCGCCTGTAACCATGGTAGAGCACACATCTCAGCAATCTACCACCATGCATCTCCACCAGCCTGGAAGACCTTGTACTAAGGAACATCTAGTGATTAGACCTGGTTATGGTTAATGTTAGTGGTTAACTACTTGGAAAAACCCACACGTTGCTCCAATCGTCTCGGTGTCCTAAGTAAAGTTGTAGCGCGAACACTGTTATGTATGTGGGATTTCACTCTCAGCCATGATTATTATGTGTGTTCACAAGATATTGACCTTGAACTAGAGTAATCTTTGATGTTGGAAGATCTAGGCACTTTGACAAAATCCAGGATGATCCATCCTCACCAGCCAGCCAGTATTAGCACTAGGAAACATCTAGCAGTTACATCTAGTGCTAATGGTCAGCTTAGATCTTGCTAGTAGTTGCATATTTGAGCTTAATCTCTTAATTACGCCTTGTTGCTCCTATGTAACCTACCCTGAAATTTTGCGTGCAATTATATCATAGTATAGCTATGTACACTGAAAAGAACAAGCGATTCGGTTGACCTTTGTATCCATTTTCGTCCAGCAGGTCTATATATGCTCCATGGAGGGGTGCTTGCGCTAGGTAGCTAAAATCAACCAAAAAAACAAAGTTGGCAAACTCACTATATAACATGACACAAAATTTTTACACAATATCGCACACATACCACGTGCATGCTATTAAAATCTTGGAACGATCCATCAGATCGTTGAGGAAAAAAAAGCAAAAAGATACCTACAGCACATGGTATTCCCACGTCGTCCCCGACCGTAGTACTGACCATGCCAGATAGAGCTTAACTGCGGAGATCAGACGGGATCCGGTGTATTCTCTATTGTGTGGCCGTAGGTAGTAGATACCCCCCTACCACTTTTTTATAGGAAAGTGGTCGATAGCGTGCTCCGATCACCTCGGCGTTCTAAGTAAAGTTGTAGCGCGAAGGTGGTTTCCTATGTAGGATTTTCATTTCAAGGTGGGTTGATTATACCCAGTCGGAGTTCTGACTGGGTAAAGGTACTTGCTTAGTGGTTATGCCTAGGTGTTAATACATCTAGTAGACATCTAAGACCCCAGGTCACTAGTAGTTATAACCATGAAAACGTCGTCTGATCACTTGGTGTCCTAAGTAAAGTTGGAGCCCGTCACGTGGTTTATATATGAGTTTGAATTCTCAGGGCTGATCAATCATGCCAACATCGAGATCAATGGCCATTTTCCTACAGTGACTAATAGTTAGTTGCCTAGCATTAAGCACTAGTTAGTCCTTAACTAGTGCTTATAACCATTAGCGGTCACGTGACGCCTGCGGGACGAAGGCAGGCATGGACTTTGACTCCATGGCAACTGTAACCATTGGCCTGGTCATAGCAACCACTGGGCCTGGTCATAGCAACCACTGGGCCCGGTCATAGTAACCACCGAGCCCGGTCATAGAAACCACTGGGCCCGGTCATAGTAACCACTGGGCCCGGTCATAGTAACCACTGGCCCAGTCATAGTAACCATGGTAACAGCATAAATTTTCAGCTGTGCTCGGATTGGCCCGGGGTTTTCACCAGTGTGTGCGCCGTACACGGTTTCCTTATTGAGATGTAAATTTCATGACTGCTTGACAACGGGAACGCAGTCAAAAGTCCCAAAAAAGGGAAAAAAGTCGACTCTCTGGGTGTATCCTAGTAGTTATTGCCTAGCAACAAGCATTAAGCTTAGATGTCCCCTAGTGGTTATAACCATTAGTGGATCATAGTTACCATGCTCTGATTGGTTCAATCTGTGAAATGATCGAATGAAAAGTCATATTATGGGCATAGCAGCAGAAAATGCTGGTAATTATCAGAATTTTTTCACAGTCCTCTGATTGGCTCGGGGTTTTCACCAGTGTGTGCGGCATATACGGTTTCCTTATTGAGATTCGAATTTCATGACTGCTTGACAACGGGAACGCAGTCAAAAGTCCCAAAAAAGGGAAAAAAGTCGATGCTCTGGGGGTTGTCCTAGTAGTTATTGCCTAGCAACAGGACCTTGGTTAGTGCCTCACTAATGCCTAGCAACCATTAAAAGTCATGTGACTTGCCTTGGACATTGGAACCCAAGGAAGGTCCTCTGTCAGTTGGTTGGTTACCATGGCAACCGTTCCATAGCAACAGTCCCTATTGCTTAGCAATAAGACCTTGCCTAGTGCCTTACAAGTGCCTAGCAACCATTAACGGTCACGTGACTTCACTTGGGCCTTGGGATCCAAGGAAGGTCCTCTGTCAGTTGGTTGGTTACCATGGCAACCATTCCATAGCAATAGATTTATTGCTTAGCAATAAGACTTTGCCTATACCTGACTAATGCTTAGCAACCATTAACGGTCACGTGACTTACTTGGCCTTGGATCCAAGGAAGCTCCTCTGTCAGTTGGTTGTTACCATGGCAACCACTCCATAGCAATAGATGTTATTGCCTAGCAATAAGACTTTGCCTAGTACCTGACTAATGCTTAGCAACCATTAACGGTCACGTGACTTCACTTGGGCCTTGAGATCCAACGAAGGTCCTCCTCCCATGGCAGGTTACCATGGCAACCACTCCATAGCAACAGTCCTTATTGCTTAGCAATAAGATCTTGCTTAATGCTGCACTAATGCTTAGCAACCATTAGCGGTCACGTGATCTGCTCCACGCCTTGGTATCCAACGAAGGTCCTCCTCCCATGGCAGGTTACCATGGCAACCACTCCATAGCAACAGTCCTTATTGCCTAGCAACGAGACCTTGCCTAGTACCTCACTAATGCCTAGTAACCATTAAGCGTCACCTGACGTCCTGGTCCACCGTATCCAAGCAAAATCCTCCATCTTCATTTTTTCTAAGTCCCTAGTGCTAAGAACCACTAGCCCTTAGATCTTCACACACATCAAGGCCTTAGTGCTATTAACCACTAGCTCCTTCCACGCCCCACACCCCACCCACCCACCCA
>CP031825.1:3000000-3300000 GCA_008728235.1 Lichtheimia ramosa | reverse complement strand
TCGGTAGTAGCGACGGGCGGTGTGTACAAAGGGCAGGGACGTAATCAACGCAAGCTGATGACTTGCGCTTACTAGGAATTCCTCGTTGAAGAGCAATAATTGCAATGCTCTATCCCCAGCACGATGCAGTTTCAAAAGTTTACCCAGACTTGTCAGCCAAGGAATTATAACTCGCTGCCTGCATCAGTGTAGCGCGCGTGCGGCCCAGAACATCTAAGGGCATCACAGACCTGTTATTGCCTCAAACTTCCTTCGTCTTAAAGACGATAGTCTCTCTAAGAAGACAGTAAGGACCGAAGTCCTCAACCCCATTAAAAAATGAGTCTGTCTATTTAGCAGAATAAGGTCTCGTTCGTTATCGGAATTAACCAGACAAATCACTCCACGAACTAAGAACGGCCATGCACCACCACCCATACAATCTAGAAAGAGCTTTCAATCTGTCAATCCTCCGTATGTCTGGACCTGGTGAGTTTCCCCGTGTTGAGTCAAATTAAGCCGCAGGCTCCACTCCTGGTGGTGCCCTTCCGTCAATTCCTTTAAGTTTCAGCCTTGCGAGCCGTACTCCCCCCAGAACCCAAAAACTTTGCTTTCGCTAAGATCCCGAGCAAGCCTTAATAGCCAAGCCCGATCTCTAGTCGGCATCGTTGTGGTTAAGACTACGACGGTATCTAATCGTCTTCGATCCCTCAACTTTAGCCCTTGATCAATGGAGATGTCCTGGGTCAAATGCTTTCGCAGTAGTTTGTCTTCCGGCAATCCAAGAATTCACCTCTAGCGCCGAAATACAAATGCCCCCGACCACTCCTATTCATCATTACTTTGGGTCTCAAAACCAACGAAATAGACCCTGGGTCATATTTCATTATTCCATGCTAACACGTTCAAGCTTAAAAAGCCTGCTTTAAACACTCTGATTTGCTCATGGTAATACGCCTAGTGAATAGACTCAAGCCCCGAGAGACTCAAGCCATCTAGACTTTGTGCCCAGTTCAAGACCAAACTCAACAACTGAATGATGAGAGGCCTGAACATTAGGCAAACGTTCGACTACGGACGTTTTAACTGCAACAACTTTAATATACGCTATTGGAGCTGGAATTACCGCGGCTGCTGGCACCAGACTTGCCCTCCAATTGATCCTCGTTAAAGGATTTAAATTGTACTCATTCCAATTGCAAGACCATAAAGGCCCTGCATTGTTATGTATTGTCACTACCTCCCCATGTCGGGATTGGGTAATTGCGCGCCTGCTGCCTTCCTTGGATGTGGTAGCCGTCTCTCAGGCTCCCTCTCCGGAATAGAACCCTTATTCCCCGTTACCCGTTACTGCCAGTGTACGCCACTACCGTACACAGAGCCATGATAGGGCAGAAAATCAAACGTGCTGTCGACACAATTCGATCGGCATGTTACTATGAGTCACCAAGACTGGGTTTTACCCCAAGTTGGCTTGTATCTAATAACTGCATGGCTTCCGAAGTCGCCATTTCTCTCGCATGTATTAGCTATAGAATTACCACGGTTATCCAGGTGGTAGATTTGATGCCGTGTAGATCATAACTGAATTAATGAGCCATTCGCAGTTTCGCTGTATAAATTGCTTATACTTAGACATGCATGGCTTAATCTTTGAGACAAGCATATGACTACTGGCAGGATCAACCAGGTAACTACTAGGATTGATACATACCCAACACCTAGCTTAGAGCCTAATCTTAGTGGTTCGCTAGATGGTTGTCACTAGGACTTCCAACTAGGTTACTAAACCAAGGGGACGACTCGCAGCATGATCAGTGAAGAGTATATATACTGTGTAGGAATTATGAGTCAAAAAATGCCTCAAGACATCCAAGTATATACAATCCAGTATAATACCTATGCCTAGATCTCCGTTAGCACTAGTCAAGACCTTTGAAAGGATCAAGACGTCGCTGTACTAGTGGATCACTAGGTGTTTTCACCTATTGCCAGACTACAGTTTTACGATGACAAGAAAGAACCGAAGCCAAGTGCTTTTGTTCATATCATGCCATTCGAAGGATGATTAGACCGTAAATTACTCAATCAAGAGCAAAAGACAGCCATTGCACCCAAGTGTGTTTAGATTAAGAATCTTGGTCAAAGACCATTAACACACAGATCCCATTCAGTCGACTGTCAATGAAACTTAGTTCTAATGGCAGCCTACCAACGGAGAACCAGGTTCCCCTCACAACTCCAGATCACTAGCATAATAACTAGAACTTAGAAGCTGTTTGTCTCCCAAGGACAGTGTCCCCAGGCATGGGATTGGAGATACAGCAGCATATTGCAGCCACAGCACTCCAGAAAAAGGTCGGAAAAAATACCCCCAAAAGAACCAGCAAGGCTCTAAAGCAAGTACTTAATCCTAGTCTAAAAACCACTAAGAAAGTGAAGAGATTAGACATTAGAGGACTAACGGTAGGTACCAGAGTGCCTGGCACCCCCGCCCCCTCATATATCCTAGGCAGGGTGTTTTTCGAAAAACGTCCAGGAGGGGGTTAGCCAGCGGCGTATTGTACAATCGGGATTTGAATGTACAATACGTCGGTGGCTAGATTTCCGATCATTTAAATGATCGGGCCCGATCATTTGGATCATTTTTCCGATCATTTGAAAAGTGCTCCAATCGTCTTGGTCAAGTGAGCAAAGTTGTAGAGGAAGTCGAGCTGAACAACAAATGATCGGGCACCAACCCATGGTCCCGATCATTTTCAGGGAGAAAATGGCGATCAAAGATCCCAGATGTCCCCTAGTAGTCCTAGCAACTAGCCTAGTGCCTAGCAACCACTAGGAAGCACTAAGGAGAGTTGACTAGTGTTGTTATGGCAACGGCATTAATTTTCCAGAGTGCTCGGATTGGCTCGGGATTTGAACCAGCGTGTAGAGCGTACCCGGTTTCCTGATTGAGATTTAAATTTCATGACTGCTGGACCCCGGGAACAGGGTGAAAAATGCCAAAAAAGGGAAAAAAGTCGATTCTCTGGGACCTTCCCAGTGAGTGCCAAGTGGTTGGTTGCCTAGCAATAAGCACTAGGCTAGTTGTCTGCTTAGTGGTTAATTGCCATGGAAGCACTTTGGACAGCCAATCATGGAAAAATTTCCAATGTACTCCGATCGGGTCGGGGTTTTCACCATACTATGCAGCGTACCTGGTTTCCTAATTGAGATTTAAATTTCAGGACTGCTAGACCCCGGGAACAGGGTCAAAAATGCCAAAAAAGGGAAAAAAGTCGATTCTCCAGGGTCGTCTTAGACCTAGTAGGACCTAGAGTGGACATCTAGTTGCCATGGCAACCAGATGTTTTAGTACTAGGAAACATCTAGGCGCCTGTAACCATGGTGAGAGCACACATCTCAGCAATCTACCACCATGCATCTCCACCAGCCTGGAAGACCTTGGTACTAAGGAACATCTAGTGATTAGACCTTGGTTAGTGGTTAATGTTAGTGGTTAACTACTTGGAAAAACCCACACGTTGCTCCAATCGTCTCGGTGTCCTAAGTAAAGTTGTAGCGCGAACACTGTTATGTATGTGGGATTTCACTCTCAGCCATGATTATTATGTGTGTTCACAAGATATTGGACCTTGAACTAGAGGTAATCTTTGATGTTGGAAGATCTAGGCACTTTGACAAAATCCAGGATGATCCATCCTCACCAGCCAGCCAGGTATTAGCACTAGGAAACATCTAGCAGTTACATCTAGTGCTAATGGTCAGCTTAGATCTTGCTAGTAGTTGCATATTTTGAGCTTAATCTCTTAATTACGCCTTGTTGCTCCTATGTAACCTACCCTGAATTTTGCGTGCAATTATATTCATAGTATAGCTATGTACACTGAAAAGAACAAGCGATTCGGTTGACCTTTGTATCCATTTTCGTCCAGCAGGTCTATATATGCTCCATGGAGGGGTGCTTGCGCTAGGTAGCTAAAATCAACCAAAAAAACAAAGTTGGCAAACTCACTATATAACATGACACAAAATTTTTACACAATATCGGCACACATACCACGTGCATGCTATTAAAATCTTGGAACGATCCATCAGATCGTTGAGGAAAAAAAAGCAAAAAGATACCTACAGCACATGGTATTCCCACGTCGTCCCCGACCGTAGTACTGACCATGCCAGATAGAGCTTAACTGCGGAGATCAGACGGGATCCGGTGTATTCTCTATTGTGTGGCCGTAGGTAGTAGATACCCCCCTACCACTTTTTTATAGGAAAGTGGTCGATAGCGTGCTCCGATCACCTCGGCGTTCTAAGTAAAGTTGTAGCGCGAAGGTGGTTTCCTATGTAGGATTTTCATTTCAAGGTGGGTTGATTATACCCAGTCGGGAGTTCTGACTGGGTAAAGGTACTTGCTTAGTGGTTATGCCTAGGTGTTAATACATCTAGTAGACATCTAAGACCCCAGGTCACTAGTAGTTATAACCATGAAAACGTCGTCTGATCACTTTGGTGTCCTAAGTAAAGTTGGAGCCCGTCACGTGGTTTATATATGAGTTTGAATTCTCAGGGCTGATCAATCATGCCAACATCGAGATCAATGGCCATTTTCCTACAGTGACTAATAGTTAGTTGCCTAGCATTAAGCACTAGTTAGTCCTTAACTAGTGCTTATAACCATTAGCGGTCACGTGACGCCTGCGGGACGAAGGCAGGCATGGACTTTGACTCCATGGCAACTGTAACCATTGGCCTGGTCATAGCAACCACTGGGCCTGGTCATAGCAACCACTGGGCCCGGTCATAGTAACCACCGAGCCCGGTCATAGAAACCACTGGGCCCGGTCATAGTAACCACTGGGCCCGGTCATAGTAACCACTGGCCCAGTCATAGTAACCATGGTAACAGCATAAATTTTTCAGCTGTGCTCGGATTGGCCCGGGGTTTTCACCAGTGTGTGCGCCGTACACGGTTTCCTTATTGAGATGTAAATTTCATGACTGCTTGACAACGGGAACGCAGTCAAAAGTCCCAAAAAGGGAAAAAAGTCGACTCTCTGGGTGTATCCTAGTAGTTATTGCCTAGCAACAAGCATTAAGCTTAGATGTCCCCTAGTGGTTATAACCATTAGTGGATCATAGTTACCATGCTCTGATTGGTTCAATCTGTGAAATGATCGAATGAAAAGTCATATTATGGGCATAGCAGCAGAAAATGCTGGTAATTATCAGAATTTTTTTCACAGTCCTCTGATTGGCTCGGGGTTTTCACCAGTGTGTGCGGCATATACGGTTTCCTTATTGAGATTCGAATTTCATGACTGCTTGACAACGGGAACGCAGTCAAAAGTCCCAAAAAAGGGAAAAAAGTCGATGCTCTGGGGGTTGTCCTAGTAGTTATTGCCTAGCAACAGGACCTTGGTTAGTGCCTCACTAATGCCTAGCAACCATTAAAAGTCATGTGACTTGCCTTGGACATTGGAACCCAAGGAAGGTCCTCTGTCAGTTGGTTGGTTACCATGGCAACCGTTCCATAGCAACAGTCCCTATTGCTTAGCAATAAGACCTTGCCTAGTGCCTTACAAGTGCCTAGCAACCATTAACGGTCACGTGACTTCACTTGGGCCTTGGGATCCAAGGAAGGTCCTCTGTCAGTTGGTTGGTTACCATGGCAACCATTCCATAGCAATAGATGTTATTGCTTAGCAATAAGACTTTGCCTAGTACCTGACTAATGCTTAGCAACCATTAACGGTCACGTGACTTTACTTGGGCCTTGGGATCCAAGGAAGCTCCTCTGTCAGTTGGTTGGTTACCATGGCAACCACTCCATAGCAATAGATGTTATTGCCTAGCAATAAGACTTTGCCTAGTACCTGACTAATGCTTAGCAACCATTAACGGTCACGTGACTTCACTTGGGCCTTGAGATCCAACGAAGGTCCTCCTCCCATGGCAGGTTACCATGGCAACCACTCCATAGCAACAGTCCTTATTGCTTAGCAATAAGATCTTGCTTAATGCTGCACTAATGCTTAGCAACCATTAGCGGTCACGTGATCTGCTCCACGCCTTGGTATCCAACGAAGGTCCTCCTCCCATGGCAGGTTACCATGGCAACCACTCCATAGCAACAGTCCTTATTGCCTAGCAACGAGACCTTGCCTAGTACCTCACTAATGCCTAGTAACCATTAAGCGTCACCTGACGTTCCTGGGTCCACCGTATCCAAGCAAAATCCTCCATCTTCATTTTTTCTAAGTCCCTAGTGCTAAGAACCACTAGCCCTTAGATCTTCACACACATCAAGGCCTTAGTGCTATTAACCACTAGCTCCTTCCACGCCCCACACCCCACCCACCCACCCACGTCACGTGACTTGCCCAAAGCCAAAAAAAATGGGACCACTCTCCCTCCCACATCCACATCCACATAAGTCCAACTCCATCTTTTTTTTTTCTCAAAGTCCCTAGTGCTAACCACTACTACCCCTTACATCTTGCTCTGCTCCATCCCCTACTGCTATTAACCACTAAGCACTTTGCTTTTTTCTTCCTCCACCCCACCCCACCCCACCCCACCCACACAAAGTGGACCTTTTGGCCCTGCACAGCCTAAGTGCCTAGTGCTTAATACCACTAAGCCTTAGATCTATCCAAGGACCAAGGCCTAGTGGTATTAACCATTAACCACTTTGCATCCACCCACTGCCCACCCCACCCACCCCACCCACCCCCACACAAAGTGGAAGCCAGAAGACTCTTAGGTCTTAATACCTCTAAGCCTAGATCTACCCATGGACCAAGGCCTAGTGCTATTAACCACTAAGAACCACTAGCGGTACAAGACCACTCGACTCATTCACCAGTACTACCAGCAGACACTGCTAGTAATAATTTTTTGGACTTAAGACTTACACGCCTAAGCAAAGGTCCCCGTTAAAGGGACAAATAAGAGGACAAGGGCTTAACCTCAGTGGATCGCAGCAACAAAGGCTGCTCTACCACGTACAGTACCCCGTCAGTACCAAATCGTCTGTTTGGTATTTAAGTACTTCTGTACTTGGATTATCATCTAGGCACGGGAGCCACTAGTACTTCCACTAATGGTCCCTATACCCAACTTCGCTCTCAAGTCCCCGAAGGAACTTTATTCTAGCGTTTCTAAGCACGCAAGAAGCACACACAGCGTCTTTTCCAGCATGGATTCTGACTTAGAGGCGTTCAGCCATTATCCAGCAGATGGTAGCTTCGCGCCATTGGCCTTTCAACCAGGCGCAAATACCAATTATCTGAATGAAGGGTTCCTCTCGTACTAACTTCAATTACTGTTGAGACACCAATTCCATCAGTAGGGTAAAACTAACCTGTCTCACGACGGTCTAAACCCAGCTCACGTTCCCTATTAGTGGGTGAACAATCCAACGCTTACTGAATTCTGCTTCAGTATGATAGGAAGAGCCGACATCGAAGAATCAAAAAGCAACGTCGCTATGAACGCTTGGCTGCCACAAGCCAGTTATCCCTGTGGTAACTTTTCTGGCACCTCTAGGCTTAAATCCTAAGCAACTAAAGGATCGATAGGCCACACTTTCATGGTTTGTATTCACACTGAAAATCAAAATCAAGGGGACTTTTGCCCTTTTGCTCTACGTGAGATTTCTGTTCTCACTGAGTCCCCCTTAGGACACCTGCGTTATTGTTTAACAGATGTGCCGCCCCAGCCAAACTCCCCACTTGACAATGTCAATATCGTGGGTCACCTAACAATGTAGGCTTAATACTAGAACATAGGTATTGCTACCCAGTCCCACTTGAATATTTAAGTAAAAAACAATAGAGGTTGAGGTATTTCACTGGCGACCGAAGTCTCCCTCATATGCTACACCCTCTATGTCTTTTCACAATGTCAAACTAGAGTCAAGCTCAACAGGGTCTTCTTTCCCCGCTGATTCTGCCAAGCCCCTCGGTTCCATTGCTCTACTTCGTACCACTATGCATGGCATTGCTGAAGTATGGCTGTTGACTAATGTCAATCTGCATGAGCAGCTTTAACCATGTAATGAATTGCAACTTGATCCACAAAGTAGACCTTCAATAGGTGCACCAAACCTATAATGTAGCTTTTCCACTACTGCTCGTAAGAGCGAGTACCTGTTGTAGCTAGCTCCTAAGGTGTATTACCACTATAGGATCTTCACCATCAGGTTACATACATCAAGTGTCAGTTCCTGAAGATTAAATCTTAGGGTGCAACTGACAATGAACTTATGTGACATGCCTCCATATCTCCTGCCAAGATCTGAATGAATATCGACGAGATATAACTCCTCAGCAAAGTATGCCATAGTTGGCCACATAGATGTCCTGATTTAATACCATTAGCACCTATGCATTCATAACTTGATAAGTGAGCTAAGTCCCATTGCAATGCCACAATAAGTACCTGAGTGGAAACAATACTATGGCATTCCACTGGACTAGCAGAAGGTTAAGCAATGCTGTATAACTACTACTAGTCTCAGTGAAATCTAGGCTTTGATCAAAGCATAGAGTTTGTCTACTAGTTACCTAGAACTAAGATGAAGCAGTACATACTAAGTGATAATCACGTGAGAGCGCTGCCTCCCATCACAATGTCATGATAAGGTGCATTATATAGCACAATACCATTGAATTAACTGCACTACAGTAGGTTATACATTGCAGCATAACCACTATGAGTAGCAGTTTACCTAGGCTTTGGCCAAAGCTTAAAGCTTATCAGCTAGTTACCTAGAACTATTAGTACTTGTACAGTACTAAGATTATCAAGTAGTGCATACTTCATCACAATCACGTGAGAGTGCTACCTCTCACTGCAATGACACAATAAAGTGCACAACCTGCACAATATTGTGGCATTCAACCTGACTCTAGCAAATTGCACAGCATTGCACAACTACTATGAGCCATAGTTGAACCTAGGCTTTGGTCAAAGCTTAAAGCTTATCCACAAGTTACCTAGAACTTTGTGTACTTGGTACTGGGTCAGTGCAAGGCCTTTCCCCTGGTTCAGGATACTCCGCCCATCACCTCCCCTCATGTATCCTGGGCAGGGTGATTTTCGAAAAACGTCCAGGAGGGGTTAGCCAGCGGCGTATTGTACAAGCGGGATTTGAAGGTACAAAAGCCGCTGGCTAGATTTCGGATCATTTTAAATGATCGGGCCCCGATCATTTTGGATCATTTTCCGATCATTTTGAAAGGTGCACCAATCGTGTTAGTCCACTGACAAAAGTTGTAGAGGAAGTTGAGTCAAACAACAAATGATCGGAACCTAACCCATGGTTCCGATCATTTTCAGCGAGTAAATTGCGATCAAAGATCCTAGATGTTCCCTAGTAGTCCTAGCAACCAGCCTAGTGCCTAGCAACCACTAGGAAGCACTAAGCACTAGTGTTGTTATGGCAACAGCATTGATTTTTCCAATGTACTCCGATCGGGTCGGGGTTTTCACCATGATATGCAGCGTACCTGGTTTCCTAATTGAGTTTCAAATTTCAGGACTGCTGGATGACAGGAACAGGGTGAAAAATGCCAAAAAGGGGGAAAAGTCGATTCTTCCCAGTTTATAGTAAGGCAATGGATGATGGCTGTTAAGTTCGAGATGCATAGCTTGTTCGATGGTATCTACTACCAAAAGCTCAGCTGAATCGGCGTCTAGCAAGTAGATTTCTGTATTGAACACGCTGTAGAACGGTTCATTGTAGCAGCTTATTATTAGTTGGAAATTCTCTGTAACGCAGGATTAAATCCAGTACTTTTACGTGATCTTCTTTCAGCAAATGGTTATAGTAGTGTGTGAGCAGAGTCAAAAGAAGGATGCGTGATATTGAAAGCGTGTCAGGAATGGTATCAATCGACAAAGTTGGATATATGATAGTAGTACCTCAAGCACAATGTCCAGTATAAACATATCCAGTGTCTATTTCTTTTACCACTCGTGTTCATCGTCGTCTATTCTCAGCCAGAACTGGTTGAAATTGGTTGAAAAATGGGGCTGCGCGTGTGGGATTTGAGCCAAATTGGATGCAGTGTATATATAAAGTGCTGTGGATGTATAGCGAAAGTGGTAGATGGATTGATATGGGAGGATAGCAGCAAGGATAGGATATGGTTGGAATATAAGGATGAGCCCGTGATGAGCTTGCGATAATACGAGCGAGCACGAATTGACCGGTATGCAATGATAACGTTGGTGAAGCTTGGCTGTGAAAGATGCCATTACATGATCATCAGGATACAAAACAAGGACAAATGCATATCATCATCACGGCATAAGCGTAGCAGCCATTGTGCCTATGATATATACGAAGATTTCGCCAGCTCTGGGTTTTTATGAGTCTTCCACCAGGAATATAGGAAAACGACACATAGTGGCACCTTAAGCATTTCTTATTATAGACATCTCGTTTATTTTTAATCATAATGCTAAAAGGCATTCAATGCACACCCATGTCAAGCTGCACAGTTCTGGCATGTTTGGGGCTCTCGTGGGATCAACGAGTGTGTTTCTGCACATAGAGAATGCAGATGGATGTGCTTAATAATCAGCTGGGCACAGCTTTATGCAGCTCGTGGACCCCAAGGTTTCTTTTTCTTTCACCCGCTTTTGAATCCCCAGCACGAACGGAACCTGTCTCCATGCTGCAAATGAACAACACCTGAGCATACGACAGCAGCGATAAACACGATATGTACAGCAGAGACGTGTTGAGAAAGTTTTGGAGGACACCAAACAGCTTCATACTTTCTTTCGTTGCCTGATGCAACAGCGTCAAACAATCGCACACTCTCAATCTTTGAAGCACCCTTTACAGCAGCGAGCAAGCTGGAATGCAACATAGAACAAGTTTAAAGTATGTAAACAAGCATGCTTTATATTGATATGAAACGCACAGCTAATGACAGGTATGCCGTCAAGTTGGTTTCCTTGAATATAGATGGAGGTCTCGCTGCTGCACATAGGCGTTTGTTTCAATGCCGATATCAAGTACCAGCTACAAAAGACGAAGGCGTGCTTTTATGATGCAGTGGCATGAAGAAAACTCATGGAAAAAGTATGATGGGATGTATTACTTTGCATATTTTCTTTTTGTTCAAGACGTTGGATGAGGACATGTACAAGAATCTGTGACACTTTTAATGGGATCTCGGTCTAAAAGTGTAGCTACTGAAAGGTAAAGAGTATGAAAACGAATGCCAGGGCAGTTTATTTAGTTGTTTCTGTTAAACATAGGCTGAGCATGGATGAAGACTGTTTTTCGCGACCATAGACACCAGAGCACAACGCAAAAGGTAAAGTGCTTCAATATTATGGCTGTTTATGCATTGTACACTATTGTGCATGGCAGGACCAACATGGCTATGTACCATTTCATGAGCAAAGACATCAAGACATGATTCAGAAGAAGTTGAGGATGCAAATGGATAGTGCTGCCATTTACTCGTGCCAGATATAGGCTTAGCATTGCCATGGATCACTTTTTGCTATCAGTGGTATGAGGAGAGAGACATCACAATGGTAAGGCGGATGATATTGAACATTGGAATAGCTCATTCAATGTGTATCTTTGAGAATAGACTAGGTATGGCTATGGATTATTTCCTGGGATCATTGACATCAGCAGCAGCAGCAACATCATTCACGGAGCTCGTGCAAGTTAAAAGGCAATTTTGGTGGTTGGTAGTGAAGGATTCCATCAATGATCAACGTATTTGCAACAGGATTTCACCAATGCACTGTTTATTGAAAGAATGACATCTATCAGAGCATGTGCAAGTCAAACAAGTGACGCTGTAGATCTTGGTATAGAGGTATTTGATGCACACGGTAAGGATGGCGGTACTTGGGAACAGAAGTCGGTGAAATTAATGCAGGTTGTCCATAGCTAGAGAGACTGGTGCCGATTCCATTCACTGGTGCTTCTTCGTTTCCACTCCTTCGCTTCGAACCACGGCACGATCCCCAACCAAGCCTACAACGGATCCAGTCAAGAATACAGCACCATTGACAAGCAATACGACATTCACCACGTAAAGGCGTCCATGGTTTTCAAAAGACCAGCTGTCTTTATTCTTCCTCCACAACAACAGCATTCAACAAGGCACAGCGATAGTGGTTATGATCACAGTGTATAGCAACACAATGAGCTTCAACAAACGACAAGAACAGTGCAAGAGTGAGTCAAGGTTACAGTGAATATGTATTATACGACAATCCAGTGCTCAAAGAAATGCAACTAGCTGCAAGTGGATGCTTTTCGGATGGTACACTTTTACACGGCAGACAAGCTCTTTTCCTCTCTTTTGTATACTGATGAACAAGGTATAGCCCCCAGTTACAAATGATGGCATTAGACATATGACTGACAAGAATGGTACGCTGTAGAAGAATGAGATGATGGTCTATCTATCAATGGGAAGCACTAAAGGACCATGCAGATGGAGAAGGATGATACTGGTTGTCATGGCTCTTGCAAGTCAAGCAGGTACGCTTATGGTTACAATATTGATAGAATGCAAGTATTGACTTGTCATCTTCAACACAGATCCTCAGGACGCTATTCGACGTGGATGTAGCCATAGGATAGGATAAGGTATGTTTTGTGACAATACTGCTGTGAATGGCATCCAATATACTTCACAATTGCTTATCCAACACCTTTAATGTTGTAGATAGTTGTATTGTATGCTTCTGCAAGAATACATTGAACAAAGGCAATCTATGGCAAGATGATGTTGTATCTTACATGCAAGCAATGAAGAGACATGTGGTGGAAATTGGCTTGTATGAAGATGGTCAGATATCTAGAAACACACATGAAGCAGCATACAAAAACAGTACATGGGACATCAATTGGAGAGCATCCAGCAGAAAGATATGCAGCAAGTCGAATCACTATTTGTACAACAATCACTGATACAACCTTGTTGACAGCATATCATCCATCACTCTATCTCTCACTCAGACTGCACAATGGTTTGATGTCATAGAGCGTTGCCATGACACTATACACAGTACGATTACTACATTTATAGCTACATTCCTGATTATGGGATTAGCATTGGGTACCATGACGACGATAGATAGGAAGAATACAGTATGCTGATCACTATTCGACAGAGGATTGGCTCGAGCAAGGACTAGGAAACGAGGAAATGAAACATTTCATGGGCAGTAAGTTGACAACAGATGATTTGCAAAGAGTGACACGTTTATTGAATGTAAACTTTCAAGTAGTCTCTTTATCCAAAAGAAGATGCTATTGGTGATGACGGGTGCAAGGAAGGATACATGAAGCAATACGAATGCCAATGCATTTCTTCTTATCTAAATGGTTGGTAAGTACATGTCATGATCCTCTTGAACTATGCATTGATTCTTTCTGGTCATGTATCCTGTCAACAGCCGTGTGCTTTTATCAAGGCGATGGAACCGAAGGAAAGATTTGGCTATAGGAACCTTTATTTCCGCTCTTTATACACGAACACGCCTCTTGTTTCTCTTTTGCCTTTACGACGCGAGACAATCTTCAACTGCGATCTTCTTGAACACTTGATGGAGGACAATGGCACCACCTTGGTCAAAGCAACACATAGCTACTCAATATGACACGCTTCAACACAACCCTTTCAGCTTCTCGCTTTACCTTTTCTCATTGTACACCTTGAATGACTTGAACAACCAAATGCACTGAACAGCAGCAACCTTTATGATTTGAATACCAGGAACGACTTTCAGGTATGACTTGAATGACCTGAGGCAACCACTTGCTAATATTGCCAACTTTTATAGCTTGCCAGAAGTTGTCTTTGATAATCGTCTACACCCCTTTTTCAGCAACGACAAGGTGGATAAGCAGAAACACGTATCTGTGACAAGGGTGACTACCAACAGCAACACTAAAGCAAGTCTTCCACTGGCAACGAACCACTCTTTTCTCGACATATTTTTATCATCATCACTGCATATGGCCGATGTTTCTTGTACCAAAGGATTGTCAAGGTAATGACAAGATCAAGCGATATTGAATGCATCTTCTAAAGCTACTCATTGGTTTAGGATACAGGATATGCCATTGTCAGCACATCTTTATTCGCGTACACGATTCCTTTGCAACAATGACAACATGGACACGTTATTTGTTGGAAGAGTGCAGCACCAGTACCATGCGATTACAATGCACAGCTACTTGATATCAATCAGCCTGTTATGGACTTTCTATTTTACGTTGATCTTGTCGCTACTTACAACGTCTTTGGTGAACAAGGTGTTGGATGGATGAATATAGCAGCACCCTTTTGTCTATGCATCTTTACTCATGTCGACACATGCTTCTTTGGGACAAATCTTGGCAAGGTGGATATCCTGTTCTTTGAATGAGCTCTATTTGATGGATTCATCACCCTGAGCATCCTTATGAAATTTGGCAGCAACAATATCTTGGTCAACTGGATACAGAGAGAACAATCTATTGGATGGATGACTGCAGTAGGAAGGATATCCATGACTCTCGATCGTTACATGATCCATGATACAAGATGGATAAGGAGGAAAAGGTATAAATTGGATTACTATTCGAGTTGCAATCGATGCTAAAGTATTGCTAGATATGCCGACACGTCTGTACTTGCATGGATCATTCTCTACGACACTATCAGCACAAGGTGGATATGGAGGGAAAAGGGATGACTCTGACACGTCAACATAAGGTATCAGATGCAGTTGTATGGTTGCACATTACTGGATTACTACAGCAACGACTTGATCACTTGGGATTGGAGAATCAGTTGTTGGATGAATGACTACAGCACCAACTTGGTCAGGATTGGTTAGCGAAGCACTCTATTGTCCACATGCATCTATTACACCATTCATTTATATCACACGCACAAGCTGGATCTCGGCAAGGTAAACATGAGAAATATAGGATCAGTGACTTGTACTGCAACCATTTACTAACTCGTTTGCTTGTTTAGAATAGAGCACATGTTTATTCACTGGAGCATTATCTATGACCAGCAACGTCAAGATGAACATGGAGGAGAAGGATCAACCTGCCATTGAAATACACAGCTACTGGAAATATCAATCAGCTTTCTTATTTATCAATGCTTGTATCGACATACTACTCCAACAGAATATTCTGGATCATCATCACAGTACGGCATGGTACTCACTGGTGTCCACCTACCATTCAAGACATGACACCATTCAGCAATGCTTCTTTCACAAGCCAATTTCATCACCACCGACACATCGTCAGCAACGTGTGCTTATCCCTGTTGGTCTCTTGAGCTAAAGTAAACGACACAGTCTCGTAGTATGTTATCTCGTCATTGGTATCATTGAAAAATGTTGGCTGTCTCATGCTCAAGACGTCATGCTTTGCTGGTGCTTGGATGGAAGGATTCAATACTTGTACAGTCGACCTAGGGTTTGTCTTTGACCGAGAACCAGCTCTTACACACATCTTGAATATTACCCACCAAACTATTGTGCTCTGTGTATCATCGTCATCATTTCGAGGTAAGGGGAAGAGTGAAGCGTGGTATCAAGGATACTAAGCTACTCGAATAGAACAACCTGAGACATCTTTTCAGCAAGGATTGGATATTGTCATGGAAATGGAAGAGACTGGTGTTACTTTGCATGTAATGAAGATTGCGTTGATAACCATATGGAAAAGGCAGCAGAGATCAAGGACCAAGTATGTGTATTGATATAGCATGAATACTGATTACTGATACAATGTGCACAGACAATGTGAGACGCGTATACAATGGGATGGATATTATACCGCCGCGATCAAGCACTAGCAACCATGCGGAAGATGTCCATACTGCCATGAAACGATCACTACTTGCAACAAAGTCCATTGACGATCCAACAAGACATAGAATGTTTCAAACAAAAGGTACATGATGGATTTGTTGTGATGATTGCATTAACATTTAATCAGGGCTAGGTTATCAAGTGCATGATGCGACGCTTTCCTTGCGAACATGCGTACCACGACCACATTTGGAACAAGTAGCGCTCTTGCTTTGCCTTGTATTAGCGACATTTGCCATTAACAATATCTGTGTTCAGCTGGATATCAGTATCACCCTGGTTCACTTGCACATGTTTCACGAGCATCACTTACGGCTTTCCTTGTTATCATTTGCTTATGGATGGGCTACATGAGGACAAGGAATAAGATGGATCCAATTGGCTATTTTACATGGTACGTGTTACAGAAAAGCAGGGATGCTATTGCAAGCTAATATCCCTATTGTAGTTGATGATGAGATGGATGATCTTGTTCTAAGAAGCAATCAGTATCCCAGCCAATGCAAATCCTTTTTGCAATGCAATCATTACTACTTTGAAAGCGATTCAGCAAAACATGTCACCTATCATTCCAGCACACCTTGAAATATATCACAGTTGAGCTTGAAAAGAAATGACGATGGCGATCACACATCAGACTCTGGCTACCAAGAACAACAACAACATCCTCTTGATTAAAACCGCTCGTGTACTTTAACATGCTATCATCCATGTATACAACTGATCTAAAGCAGAGCATATCCAAGTCAAGCGAACAATGACACTTACAACACATTTGCACCTTTACCGCGTTTACGATTATGCACTTGCTTGATTCTTCCAATGGCTGGTTTCGTTATCAATAACGTTGTCAGAATGTCTATTACTTTTCATGATCCAATCAACAGCTATCCTTGGATGAAAGGTCAGAATCAACGAGATGACATGTCCACTAGCAAAAAATCATTGTTAACCTTATATCCGATACTTACTGTAGACATGCCACATCGGTTGATTGTGCTGTGCTCTCATTGACACTATGACTACTGCAACATTTACAGGCAAGTGACAGGGATGGATGACAATGAAAAGACAAGGTTTGTTGACTGGGAATGACTATGATTAGCATGTCTAAAAGCCAACAAAGTACGAAGCATGAGACTAGAGATATCATCTGCTGGGATCACTTTTCACTCGAGGAATTGTCAATCTGATCTGATATATTTCAACATGAACACTATTACAACCTTTTCTGGACCAGTCAAAGCTTGGAGTACAATGAATCGACAATACAACCAGTTTATTATGTTTGCTACTTGAGAAGCATGATCAGCACAAGCAACAATAGCCTTGGGGATCGTTGATGGCAATGGCGCTTCTTTATGTACTTGGACACACTACAACACGAGATGATGAACATCTTGAAGTCTTTGGCCCACTCTTTTCGCTATGGCTACTACTCGAACTCCAGGACAACCACAACAGAGCATCATATGGGAAAGAGAGATTTTCAGGGACACCAAGCTACAAGGGAAGATGCTATTCATCACCAGCAACATGATCCATGATCACCACGCATTCGTACAACTTGATATCACTTTCCATATAACGACGCCCATTTACTAGAACCTGACAATCAACAAGTGCATATCGGCTATCGAAGCAAGTGCCTATGCTTATGATGGATCAGTCAACATGACATCGTTACAGAAGCACCATTGTGGATTGGAAGATTGCTATATTCTTGTCATGACAACGACACGCTGCTTGCAGCGAGATTGTGCCTATGCTTATTCAGTTCGTGGGATCGATTGGCTGACGAGAACTGGATGCAGCATAAACTATGGATGATATGGCATGCTACATTTTCAACCTTTGGCCTTATTGGATCATTGAAGAGTCTGACTACCCATCACAACATGACAAAGATCCCTCTTGACAAGTGTATGAATGCAACAACAGTATTGGTAATTGGATTTGCTCAAGGTATGTGATATGATGATTGCAGCCAAACAAAGTAACTCATATTGATCCAAATAGGAATGATTGTTAATGACAAGTTTATTTGTGAGCTATGAGAACAGGTTTGGATATGATGGAAGCAGTGTTCTGGATGAAAAACATGGACTATGCTATATGTCTTCAGCAAGAGATGATGATACAGGGATGGTGAGCAACATGATTTGAAGCTTGGTGTTGAGTTAACAGTGTACGATTCAAGGCTTGGGATAACCAAAGAGCAAGTGGGGAATACAAATGGGTTGGACTGGTTGCATAGTAGCAAGAGGAGCATGACAGGAAATGTATTTAAGCCAGGATTATTCTACCTATAGATTTCAATTATCAATCAGTAATACATGACCAATTCGACATAGTAAATGGCTTTATTATGATAGTATAGAATGATGGGATGGATACACTATGGGGAAAGGGAAGGATATAAGTATCATTGGCAGTGTCAAAAGGGGGAGGCAGGATGATTGAAATTCATGCAAGTTGTCATACAAGGCTCCACCAGTGTCGCTCGCTTGTCTCGCTCTCCACTATTTTCGCAGCACAATCTCAGCCCTTCGCTACAAGTTCAATGGCAGCACTTGAACAGAAACACAATGCATTCGACGTACACGGCTAAGAAACAACTGGGTGTTTTATTCTTTTCTGACGACCGGGTCAATGAACAAAGCATGGTGACCAAGATTCTTGACAAGGTGAATGGCAACTCCGAGCTACAGCTACAGGATACACTGACTGAGGAATAGCCGTAGGGAGATACAAGCAACAGGCGCTTCACATCAAAGGAGTACTCGAACAATGTGTCATGATTATGCTTGTGTACTTGGATAAATATATACACTTACTACTGGTGAACAAGGTACGGTATCTTCTGGCATGGATCAATACGAGCAAACGAATGACAAGGATGACATACAGCAGAAGGATGAAAGGATTAACGATATGGATCATTCATTGGCGCAAGAATACAGACAATCCTGGCTATGCATGGCACTCTCCCAATCAAGATAAACATGTTGGAATTGTGGATGGATTCATCAAGTGCAGTGATGTTGCTGTGGTTATTTGGCACGTCGTCAATAGGAAGAATGCATCATGAGATGATCGTTTATTTCACCAAAGATGTTTTACAACCATGCAATACTCGAATGAAGAAACCCAGCGACTATTTACAACAGCGTATACCTTGACCCACAGTACTGTCAGAGCATGAATCACCTGTCAAAGGTGCTATGTATCACAAAGCAACTCATCGGTGACAACATATCGTGAGCGTGGAAAGTGGTTGAAATGGTAAGGCAGTACTTGAAAGGAAAAGCCAAGCTAATCCTTTCATCATCTGTAGCTCACTGATGAATAGCTCGATTACAGTTATTATCCCCTGTTAGTTAGCATACTACATCATGTTTCTCAAATCATATAAAAAGATCATCAGAGAGAGTTTAATCAAACAATTGGAAGAAGACAGTCGTTGGAGTTCACAAGAAGAGATCACAAAGGAGACGATCAGAGTAGACTTAGTTATCCTTCTTGGGTGTATAATAATAATCATAAAATGAAGGGACCATCATTGGTGGCAGAGGAGAAGGCTACCATGAGGATGGGTAGATTAAGCAGCAGTTTAGATATGCAGAATGGTGATTCAACGTGGCACATGGAAGTGTATGCTGCAGCAAATGATGTTTTGCTTCATTGTAGGGGGTGCTATTGGCAGTAATGCGATAGTGCTTAAAGATCCCACACATGGATGATCGATTCATTATGCAATGTCCTTTTGGATGAGTTGGTATCTTAATTTATCAATAAAGAGGATGATGAGTGTATAAAGCTATGGATGGTGTTGTAATATTAATGCTAATATGGGTACAAGTGTTGCTACTTGACGATGACAAAGCGAAAGATGTCATTGGTACAACGAGTACTGCTGGTACAAGTGTTGTTGGTGAAGCACAGATATAGACAACAGCAACCACGGTGAAAAATCAGTTCTTCATGGTCGAAATTATGAGCGCTGATAATCAAGACAAGAGTGTTGATGGAAGTACAAGTGTTGTTGCTGATAAGTCAAGTGTTGTTACGCTTGTTCCTGGAAAAAGGTACAAGTGCTGCTTGTCTGTAACCAAAGAAAGACTATAAAGACATCAGTTTATGTCCATTGCCTATAGCCATTCATCGACGCACTACTCAAACGTACATCCCTGATACCACGATGATGCCTTGCTGTAGTCATGGATGCCACTTGCTCCAAAACGATATCCATAGTCATGTTCACCCTATCTACACTAACCAAAGATAAGTAAGCCACTTTGGAATCCACTGGTATTTAGTCCACCTTGACCATTCTGCTCTTGAAGTCTAATGATCCCTACTGATAATGATCCACGGCATGCTCATTGTTTATAGAAGTTTATCACAAATAAACTACTCCAGCATTCAATCCTCCCCATTTTACCTTTATCCTGCCATATCGTCATCACAGTAATCCAAACAAGTGGTTCCATGTCTGCATTTCATGTCTTCAGCGAATATCATCATCATGGTTCCCATGCACTGTCTACATATCATAGACTATGCTTGATGCCAGCATCAAATGTATATCTGCTCGATCCAGTTGCATTCTTCGTACCAGTTGCGCAGGTGGGTCAAGATGCCGCATCATCAAGACTTGTCTCTAATAAAACAATAACATGTCAACTATTTGAACAGAAAGAAGCTTGATGGAATATGCTACCTTAGTTGTACGCGGCTCGTTCACTTGTTTGCTGCATTTCACTCTGCTGCGATGTCGTTTCTGACGCGGATCGGTGGAAATGTGTACCATGGTTGTCATGTCGTTCAAAGCTTGAAACACCTTTCTTGTGTATGGTTCGTTATGTGCGTAGTTGTTGCTCATTCATGGCATGGAGTCGACATTCGTGTGCTGAGTGAGATCGGTAACTGAAGAAAAAGGTAAAAGAAGGAAGCAGTTGTCTGAAATGATCCCAGGGCACGCATGAAATTAATGCACAGAGCAACGTCCCCATCTCAGACAAGGAATCAATGACGTTTCCTGTATTCATCTCTCCTCATTTCCATCTACGACACAGTCGAAATATAGGATGGTAAAGCACATCCCACTGCTTAATCTTCGTTCGTAAACATGACGAAGGATTATTGGCATAGGACTGCTGAGGATGATAAGCAGCAGAATAGATAGGAATAGGATCATCAAGTGTTACATAACGATAAGCACAACAGGATAATGTTGATCGTAAAGGAGGATGCTGGTTGATATCACTGTTGTAAGTTGACACTGTATACGATGATGGAATGTCAATACTATCTTAACTCATGTATGATGATGTGCAAGGAATCATTTTATTTAGATGCTGTCATAGTGGATACTTAAGGTAAATGTTTTGTGACAGCAGTGGTGTGGATGGTATCCGATTCAATCCAGTTTCACTTATGCAATATGCTCTAGTGCTCTAGATAGCTGTATCATATTCCATATCCTCAAATGCATTAAACAATACCAGCTTTGACCAAGATATACTACACTGAAGAGAAATGTGAAGGAGATTGGACTTTATAAAGATGATGATGCAAGACGCTGGTAATGATGGATTGAACAATGTCACAATACACGCGAGAGACAACATGACAACAAATACATGACATGCAGCAGGGAGTACAAACGTGCTCCTCATTCCACATGATGATGGCCATTCATTTCCATGTTTATGACCTGACTTAAAAAATAACGTACTGTCTCCCTTATACCATTCCTATTATAAACCATTTCAAGCCTAGTGAACTTTGGGCTGATCTCTACTTGGGAGCTGGTTGTGATTTAATAAACGAGATATGCACAATTACAGTATGATCAAGACTACACAATGCAGTAACATTGGAAGGACGATCCTTGTTTCTTGGAAAAGTAGAGAGTTGCACCTGCCAGTCGCTCCCGCCACAACAGAAATACATAGAATATATGTCGCATGCATCATATGTAACTGTGACAAGTCTTTGCAAAGGGTGACATTTGTGTCAGTTGATGGTAAGATTGACGGCTTTGATGCATTGAAATTTGTCTTTAAGCTAGATTTAATACACGGGAAGATATCCTGATTGCCTACTTCAAACATCAAAAGATGAAGTCAACGCTCCACCTCTTAGTAAATTATATGCTTCCATTTCATCGCTAATAATGAGCTGACATTCAGCAGTGATAACAAAGTCTAAGGCCATTTTAGAGCTGATTATTGTTTAAGTACGTAGGCATGATCAATGCGATATTTGTCTACATCCGTATCATCGTCCAATACACATGTCGTAGAATGCACCAAGCTTCGTTCATACACATCCCATGCTTCCACTTCATGATGACATATTTACATGTAAGCGATAAATAGCCTAGCTTCTTATTCCACTGCAATGATATTAAGAATGAAACACTTGCAAGCATCAAACATATATGTTGTGTGACTGAAAGGGTGATTTACTGGAAGAATTAAGCTGGTACATGCATACAAACGACACTATTGCTAAGGGGGAATAAATAATACCGGCAATACAGCACTCGATGGGACATTCCTGTGGATGCCTTCTTGTTCAACCATGCATCTTGCTGCCATGTATACACTTTTGTACCCACTAAAATGATATGGTAAATGTCATACCCATGCAGATGCTTACCATGATGATCCTGATGCTGTTGTCTGTAACGTTTAACATTGGGAAAGATGGATGATATTGGCATCTGTAGCACTGTAACACTGGATGCGCTGTTGTTCTGGAAGCTGGATTGATCGATCTCTTGTGCATCCTGCCAAAAAGAATGTAATCAATCATATGTTCGCATCTGATACATGATTTGATACCTACTCATAAATGCTGGAAGCTGCTGCTGGAAAAGTCATTGGTACCTGGAAATGCACTTGGTCAAACGTACATAATTCAAACTAACCTGGGTATGACAGTAATGCTGAATAAACGATTCTTCATATGGCAAGTAGTCAAAACAATGAATCCAGGATTGAACTGGGATGTCACCATATCTCTTGAAACAAGGTGAGCCGTATGTACTTGCTTGGCCGTATAGATTCCATTGTCATAGTGCTATACTTGTTCAAGTTGCTGAGTAAGCAGTAGCTGATTGAATACATTGGGTGTTGGCTAGAATATCATGTCTGGTCCTTCAGGCTGCACCGCCAATCTTTTCATCCATCCATTGTTGCTGCTGCTATAGTATCAAGCCCAAGTCATCCACAGGTTGCAAAAGAGCTAGCCATTACCACGTTTGAACCAAGTTAGCACAATTTATTGCATTGACACCATAGATACAGGCAACTTACATGGCATGCTTTCTTTTTCCAATTAGGATGTCTCCAGTCAGTTTGGTGTTCCACTGTGGTTGATCCTTTTCAAAGTTTTGTCCAGTGCATACTTTTTCGAATAATCAATAAAGATGTTTTCAAATTCATGCAGCGTCCCTGCTCTTACCTTTGTCAGGCTTGCTACGGTGCATATATACAGAATGAACCACTCATATAGAATCAACATGGGCCGCTGTTATTCTGACAAGGTAGGACGTCAATCAAAGGTGTCTGCAGTAAAGGAAGCAGGCATTCAATATATTGTATCTTTCATGTGCCATTTGCTCTCCCTTACTAAAGCTTGTGAACGCTCGTGTTAATCCTTCTTTGTCCCTTTTGGCTGATTCAAAGAGAACAGTACTTGTTGGTCACTGGGTAGATTATGTTGCTATTCTGATCCATAACGCTGTTTGAGAACATCCACCCAGGCAATCCTTGTCAAAGATAACTGTCAGTACCCTTTGTATACACATTGACATCATGTCCTTGTCCTTACGATAATGAGCCTGTCGAGGCAGATATAAAACACATCACTCATACATGACTTGGTATATGCTGTAAGCTTGTGATCTGATGTTGCGTTTTTGTTGGTCCACAGGTCCATGCTTGTGCTGTGACGAATATACACCAAGTGGATCCTTCAATGACAGATGCTATTATCGTCGTTGCACATCCACGCTCTTTCTCTCGGTCATGCCTTTCTGAATCTTGAATGACTTGAAATGAGCTGCCCATGCATGCCTTAGAATGTGTACTGACAACTTGTGGAAGGACGCTCCTTCTGTTGACATGCGTATTCATAATACTGCTATGGTCATTATCTATTGATACCATTCTTTAGTACATTGCTTGGCCTATTACGTTTTCTCTTTGTTCTTACAAGTGGAGTTTGCAGCGATGGATATAGGTTATGGAAGTACTGATAGAACATGCAATGATGCTGGATGTTTGCAAAGTTGTAGATGCATAATGCTGCTGTGCGTAATAGCCACTCATATTCTCTCTTTCCAAAGATATCCCTTAATATATTCAGATGCTGTATGCCGCTTTATGCTTGATTTCCACATATCTGACCATCATCATAAGCCGTATTCCATCCACGTGTCTCTCCAGCGCTTGTATGTAAATAAACATGATCATGTCATCAATTGTCCTTGGTATATTTGTGCAGAATCATACAATACAATTATCTACAACATTAAAGTTGTTGGATTAGCAATTACAAAATGATTCGATGCCATTCATAGCACTGTGATCACAAAACCTACCTTATCCTATCCTTTGACTACATCCACGTCGAAAAGCGTCCTGAGCATCTCTGTGTTGAAGGCGACAAGTTAATACTTGCACTCTATCAGCATGGTGACCACCTAAGGTACCTGCTTTGACGTGCAAGAGCCATGACAACCAGCATCATCCTTCTCCATCCGCATGGTCCATCAGTGATTGTCATTGGTAGATAGATCATCATCCCATTCTTCTATAGTGTACCTTATCATTAGCTATGTCTAATGCCATCATTTGTACTGGAACTATACCTTGTTCATCAGTACACAAAAGAGAGGAAAAGAGCTTGTCTGCCGTGCAAAAGTGTACCATTCAAAAAGCATCCATCTGCAGCTAGTTGCTTTGCTCGAGTGCTAGTTGATCGAATAACGCGTATCGCTGTAACCTTGACTCGCTCTTGCACTGTTGTTGTCGTTTGTTGAAGCTCATTGTGTTGCCATACACCGTGTTCATAACCACTGTCGCTGTGCCTTGTTGAATGCTGCTGTTGTGGAGGAAGAATAAGACAGCTGGTCGTTTGAAGCCTTGGACGCCTTTGCGTGGTGAATGTCGTGTTGCTCGTCAATTGTGCTGCCTTCTCAACTCGAGTAGTCTTAAGCCTTTGTTGTGAATGATGCCACGGTTTCGAGTGGAGTGGAATGAGAAACACCAGCCAGCGTAGTTGGTACCAGTCTATCTAGTTGCATTAATTTCAGTTCCCAATACCGCCATCCTTGCCTCGTAGATCACCTGCCTTTATCGTAATCCACAGGGACACTTGTTTGACTTGTACATGCTCTAATAACCGCCACTCATTCAATAGCCAGTGTATTGGTGTAATCCTGTTGCAAAGACCTTGTTCATTGATCCAGTCCTTCACTAGTAGCCACCAAGAACTACCTTTGAACTGCATGATGCTGTGTAAGTGCTGTTGCTGCTGCTACTGATGGCAATCCCCACAAGAATTTGATCCATGTCCATATTCTGTCTACATGCACTAACTTTGATGAATGAACTGAATCAATACCCAATCTTATCCCATTTTACCTTATGTCACCCGTGTCCTGATTCCAATGATGCCAAGATAAATCCATAGTCATATCCAGTCTATTCTCAAAGGTACACATTGAATAAGCTGCTCCAAGGTTCAATATCATCATCCAACTTACCATAGTGATCTCTCTCCTTATACCAATGATAGCAAAAAGTGAACCATGGCAACAGTAAGCCTATATGTTGCACAGAGAACTTGCAGCACCATCCATTTACATCCTCAACTTGTTGTGAATTCTGTCCTGCTGTCTTTGCTCATATAGGTACATGGTCGTGTTGGTCCTGTCATGCTCAATAGTGTACAATGACTAGACGGTTTCAGTGTCAATGTGCATCCAAGATACCTTGTTTGCCTGCTTCTTGGCATCCAATGATAAAAAGGAATGATCCACAGCTATCTTCAGCCTATATCTCGGAATCGATAATGAATAAACAACCATAATACCCAATCTTAACGCGCTTTACCTTTTGCATTGTGCTCTGGTGTGTACGATCGCGAAAACAGTCTTCATCCATGCTCAGCCTATGTTTCAACAGCAACAACTAAATAAACTACCCTGGCATTCGTTTTCACACTCTTTACCTTTTAGTAGCTATGTCTTAGACCGAGATCCCACTAAAAGTGTTACAGGTTCTTGTACATGTCCTCATCGAACGCCTTGAACTAAAAGGAAGTACTCAAAGTTATTGCATCCCATATACTCTTTTCATGCTCTTTCTCCATACCACTGCATCATAGAAGCATACCATCGTCTCTTGTAACTTTCACTTGACACCAGCGTACAAACAAACGCCTATGTGCACCAGCAACAACTCCAGCAATATTCAAGGAAACAAACTTGACGATATATCCATCATTAGCTTTGTGTTTCATATCAATATAAAGCATGCTTGTTTACATACTTTAACGTGTTCTATGTTGCATTCCAGCCTGCTGTAAAGAGCGCTTCAAAGATTGAGAGTGTGCGATTGTTGACGTTGCTGCATCAGGTAACGAAAGAGAGAATAGAACTGTTGTGTCCCCCCCCCCAAAGCTTTCATCGCGTCTTTGCTGTACATATCCTGTTTGTAGCTGCTGTCGTATGCTCAGGTGTTGTTCATTTGCAGCATGGAGACAAGTTGGTGTCGTGTTGGAGATTCAAGAGTGAGTGGAAGTAAAAGAAAACCTTGGGATACAGGAGCTGCATAAAGCTGTGCCAGCTGAGTATAAAGGATACAACACTGCTTTTCCTATGTGCAGAACAACATTTGTTGATTCCACGAGAGCCCCAAACATGCCAGAGCTATGCCGTTTGGCATGAACGTGCATTTGATGTGTCGCCATACACTGTTCAAAAATGACGAGGTGTTTACAGGAACGCTCAAGGTGCAACTAGGTGCTATTTTACTATGACTTTTGGAGATCCCATAAACCCAGAACTTGCCCCCAAATGGGTGAAAATTGGTGTGTGTTGTGTGTTGTGTGTGGAAGTGGAATGAGAGTGAATGTACATAGAGTGATATATAAGAAGGGAGTATTGTGTGGATGGCAGGGTATGATAGGTATGGGAAATGCAACAAGCAATGGTGGATGATATGCTGTTGGCATGGAGAAGGAAGCAATAGTCTAGATCAGGATTTGATTGGATTGTTTCTTAGGCCGAATACGTGGCACATGGATCATTCTTACAACAAGATCATCATGTTGTGCTTGATGCATATTCTATTACGTATACATGTGGTGTGGTTTTGAATTGATTGATGTGATGCTGCGCAGTAGCAATAATGTCCCAATCAACAATGACGACGATGACGACGATGACGACGATGACTTTTTAAGAGATATCTTGTAGTGGATTACAGCATTCATGTATCATGTGTGTTTTCTGATTCATCTGGAGCACACAGTAAGATTGGGACTTTAGGAATGAGAAAGTGAAGCTTAAGCAGAGAGACAAGGGGAAGAGAAAAAAGAGATGATGATGCGTACTTGTTGGGACACAAAGAGAATACGAAAGACGAGAGATGAAAACAAGCTGACTGAATGATGTTTTACTGCTGATTGAGAACTGGATACTTGTAGATGTGTGTTTTTACTGTGGGACAAGTCATCAACAGCACATTAAGCTTCAAAGTTGTTGGATCAAACATGACATGGTTAGTATGCCAGAAACGATAGTGATGCTGAAAACAAGCTTGTGTGGAAAAAATAATGAGATCCTGGAGTGTTGTGTCAAAGTTGTTGGTGAAAGTTGGCGTGATTGTCCTCTCTCTTATAGATAGCGCTTATGGATGAGCCAAACTTTCACACAAGGTTCTTTTGGATGCATTGGTCATCGTCGTTCTCACACACAAAGACACTGTATAGGTATATGATTGCTTAATTGTGCAATAACGAGTGACAATCAAATGCTCTTATTGGTATTGAGTATGGCAAGTATCACTGGTATAATGCAAATAGGAGATTCTTATCATTCAGTAAAGACGTGAAGCATCCATCATAGAAAAAGAGTAAAAGACGATGTAATGTGCAAGAACAGGATTGGTAAACAAAGGATAAAACTACTGCTGCAAGCTTAAAATGACTCGTTTTTGCAACAAGATGCTATGACGACTATTTATTCACGTGTAGTATCTCTACTATTATGATCACAGTGTGGCAGTGTCAAATTTCATGTGTTCTGATGTGCAGATTCCACTGGGACGGGCAAGTAATGGGATCAACTCGTTGGCTCCGGTCGACCTGTCGAATTTATCTTGGGAACCAGCAGCGCCTGGGAGACCAGTGCCTCTTTCTTCAAGTTCACTACACGACTCCATGGCACTGGCAAGTACCAAGTATTCTGGGAGGTGTAAACAGGCAAGTTGGAGTAAAGAAGGGTTGTGACAGTTTGCATTGGTTCACCTGGCTCTTTCCTTTTGGCATTCCAAGGTGCATTTGGCTTGTTGCTTTACGTTTTGGGATCTCAAGGTATGTTGGTTCTTGTTCTGCCATACCACTCTATTCTCATTCGTTCCATTGACGTCTAGTACCAGCACTACTACTTTAGACTGGACCATGGACTGTACAAGGCTGGCTAGGGGAAGTGCGTGTTATTGGCCTTCCACCTTTGTCTCGTATTGTTCGTGATAAGCCTCGCCCCAGTATTGTTGTGGAATCCTTTCCTGGTAACGGCATCTCATGCACTTTTAGATCTTGTGTATGGCATCCTTACTGTGGCAGGGATAAAACAACATCGAAGGGGAAACGTATGTATCGGTTCAATTTCGTTTCAAATGGTGGGCTCATAAGAACGATCAATATGTACATTTACCTTGGACAAGACTTTGGGATCATTCTCAGGCTCAAGATGGCCAAAATAGCTTAGAAGGATTGTTTATCATCACCCACTAGTAGTAGTAGTATTAGTAGTAGTAGTAGTAGTAGTAGTAGTAGTAGTAGTAGTAGTAGTAGTAGTATTAGTAGTAGAAGTAGTAGTAGTAGTAGTAGTAGTAGTAGTGGTGGTGGTGGTGGTGGTAGCTTAGATTGTAGCTTGGATGGAATAAAAGTGCTTCCGTTATCGGTCCTGTATGATATCCTTATATCCCAATAAACATAGCATACAACAAATATACTTTTGATCCAATGTTAAGCTCAAGTAACATCATGTACTTTTGATCCAATGTATTGTGCACAAGGATGATCCTCCTACTTCGCTCTGGTAGGTCCGTGCACTAATTTTTATGCAGCTCAGCAAAACGCGCAAATCCCTTGTTACACCAGACATGGCTGCATGTGTAAGAAGTAACCAAATGTGTTATGCGCGTACAAATCACCACATTAAGCTTAAGAATGTTGGATCAAATATGACATGGATAATAGGCCAGAAATGAGAGTGGTCCTGGGAATAAGCTTATGTGGAAAAAAAATGGGATCTTGTCCATGTTGTTGGGTCAAAAGCGGTGTGATTGTGCTGTCTCTTATTTAAACTAGTACTAGGTGGCGATTATGATGCGTCAAACTTTCACACAAGGTTCTTATGGATGCATTGGTCATTGTCATTCTTACACAAAGACACCATATGCACGATTGTGTAATCAAGAGTGACAATCAAATGCTCTTATTTGGTACTCGCGTGATGGGAAGTATGGTTTTGTATATCCAAAGTGAACTTTTTCGATCATTTGATAAGGACATGAAGCATCCGTAATAGAAAAAGATTAAAAAAGATGCCATGTGCAGGAACAGGATTGATTAATCAAGGATAGAAGGTCAATGCAAGCACAAAATGACACGTTTTTGCAACAAGGTGTAATGACGACTCGACAGATGTATTTATTCTGGTGTAGTATATCTACTATTACGATGATAATGGGGGTGGTGTCTAATTCGATGTGTTCTCGTGTGCAGAGTGTATAGTGTACACAGTGTGTGTCCCAATGGCAGATTCAACTGGACTGGGTATCAGTCGATGGACTGACTCCGAGAAATTTATCTTGGGACCCAGAATCAGAAATTTCAGGAGGCAGCTGCGATTTCGCATGATACTGCTTTAACTCTCTACACCGACTTCTTGTCAACAACGACATGACCAACTGGTCCCAGCTATACAATGAACCAGCTGTCTCAGTCAAATACAAGCATTCCAACAGTGTCATTGCTCAGTCTTCCATTGAGTTGCAACAACGCGTCGATCGCCAGGTGAAGCTGCTCTACGAGCGTGCTATGGCGTTGTCAGCTTGTGCGCAGTTCCAAACAGCACAACGAGACGCCTCTGCAATACAAGAACTAGCACCATCGTCATCACTTGGTTACTATGCAGCTGGATACATTTACATGCAATATGGGAGACAAAAGGAAGCCATACACGTCTTGGAGCAAGGCTTGACAGTTGTATCAGATCCCATCCAACAACAACGACTACAATCGCTTCAACGAGATGCCACTGCTCGATTGTCTGTTACTATTGACTTTATCAGCAAACTTCCATTGGACATTGTATCATCTTTTATTATACCAAGCACTATGACTATTCCATCCAAAGCTGCATTTTCCTATTTGCATGTCTGCAAGACCTGGCGTGAACGTGCTTTACAATCTACCATGCTACAATTTCTTGCCACTGGGTTATCATCACGTTCACTTGACATGATCACTCCATATTCAACCCATATCCGGCATCTCCGTTTATATCAGTTCCAAGGATTTTCATTTGGCTTCTTAAATACTACAAAGTTTGATTGCTTACAGTCATTGCATGTTTCTTGTAAGTACAACATTCATATGATGAGCTAGCTTTGTGTACTCATCAATGCGTAGTACCATCCCCAAAGGACATTCTAGCATTATCAGATCTATTTCAATGTGTGGGTGGAACACTGGAAGAAGTCAGTCTTTCTGTCAGCTGTATCAAAAGAAACGAATTCACTCCATTATCAGCGTTACTGAGTTATTGTCCAAACTTGCTCACATTGGAATTGAATTGCCTTGCTATTGGGAAGAGCACACTGCCTAATAGAAGGTATCCAAGCGTCAAGAAACTTATGATTCTCGGCACTGCACAGCCACTTGAATATGAAGGTACCAAAGCTTTACTCTCCTGTTTTCCATCCTTGGAATGTTTAACACTGGCGCATTGTGAGAATTCACGAGCTCTGGAGCTGATTCTAAGAATATTGTCCATTGCTTCACACCCTTACGTACAGCGCATTCACCATTTTCGAGCATCAGTGGCGTGATGACTTCCAGGCCAAGAAGCCAGGATTACAAGCCTTGACAATTGGGAATCACGGCAGGAGCAGCTTCCAAATAGAGCACATCATTTCATTTATCAGTACACATCGTCATACACTTGGATACATTCGAATCACTGCTCCACTGGTGGTATCAACATCTATCATGCCACAGGATATCCAGTTGAACCACTTGACAGCACTGGACTTTAACGGTCAACATGAGCATGGTGAGATACAGACGTTTGCGTGGATTATACGTAATGCACCCAACGTGCAAAAGCTGTCACTCGGGCATGCAGAACAAGATGACGCTGATATATGTCGAGCAATGAAGAATCTGCGACACTTGAAAGAACTCTTCTACAGTCCATGTTCACCGGCTTTTATTGACTTTATGGATTATCATGCATCATTAGGTGAACAATCGTTATTGGCCATGTTGAGCTTTGATCTTGATAGTGATCCTGGCACAGACTTGTTTCCTATCATATATCGACTATCGCGCCTACAAAGTCTTTCTCTTCGATTCTTCAACACTAGGATGAATAATGTATCGATTGAAGCACTTGCTCAAGGATGTCCTGGTCTGACCCATTTGGCATTGTATTGTGATCATGATGATGGCATCCCATCCCCATTGATTTACCAAATCCGATTGTTCCCCAGACTCACCTCCCTTTCAATCAGCAGCTACACTAAACAAGAGTCTTTACTGAGTCTTTTGCACTGTAAACGACTTCAAAATCTAAAGATAGAGGGAATACATTTAACTAGCGATGTTAGGGAGTTATTAAGTGGTTTGCTTATTGATGAATAAAGCCTTGTTTACTTTATTGAGCGCTTAGTTACTTGTACATGCAGTAATGGATCATGGGAAGTAGGAGAGTCAAGTATCATTTCATTGCTAGCTTATCAATGCATTAAACACACTGGTTTCACATACGTATTGAAGAACATTTGTACAGTTGCCATAGTGAGTGGACTTGCATGATACAAAATGTTGTCAAAGGTGATGTCTCTGTCACCTTGGTCTCCGAACGAAATCAGCTGGGTAACTTGTCTCCACACGTTGCCCTTTTCCTTGTCCAAAACCACCAATGACACGGGTCGCCCTTGAGGAACTTCTGGAAACGTTGGAGTCAGCATCAGCCAAAGGACGCCATGACCAAGTTTTCGCAGAGTCGACTGAAGCTTGTACAGAATTGGCCCAATTGTACGTGCGTTTTCTTGACTTGCGTGCCAAAACACGCGCGATTTGGGGACAGTTTGACAGAGCACTTGACGACACAGCTACAATGTAACAAATGGCACCTACATCAGCGTTGGGTTATTTGCGTGAAGGATATATTCATGATATACGTGGATTACGTCTGGAAGCAATACGGGTGTATGACCAGGGGTTGAATCATGTCTCGACTGAAGATCCAGCTTATCAACTCGTTGTCAAGGCCAAATCGTCATCAGAAGAAGCTCTCAACTATCGCCTTGATTTCATGAGTCATTTACCACCAGACATCTTGTCGAATATTGTACCACGATTCGTTGGCAACGCAGCATTATCAAGTGCCAAAGTGTATCCATACTTGGATGTATCCAGGACATGGCAGCGTGTTATTCCTACAATGACCAGCTTACATTTTTATTTGAGGAAGCCACAGACCTTGGATGAAGGACATGATCAGCTTGTATCAGTATCTAAGCATGTAAAGGCTTTGACATTGAAAAAGTGCCCAAAGACTATCAATCGACTATTTTATCGAGCATCATTTGATTCATTAACAGAATTGACAATCCAAGGTAAAAAAAAAGAAGAGGATCGGGATCACTAGAGGGATGAATAACTCACATATTTCATGTTAGATTGCACCATAGGCAGTGAGGATTCCTTCTTGTTAATGCTCCGTGCACTTGGCAAAAACCTGACGCATTTGACCATATCCAATCTGACTTTACTGGACAAGTCAAGTATCGACTTACGATGTGTTTTATTGGATTGCAGCTGTCCCAACCTGAAGTCGCTTGTTATTTCTGATGTCGACGTGGTCTTCAACTCGCTGAATCACTTGTGTCCCAAATTGGAAGCGCTTTGGATGATAGGAATTTGGCAACGAATGGGAAAAAAGGATCTACTGCAGCTTTTATCATGCCTTCCATCCTTGAAAAAGCTAAAGCTGGATTCATCGTAGGATCCATCTTTGCTCCCCATGATACAAGAAAAATGTCCATCATTGCAATTCCTATCGTTTGGATCAGTACAGGCATCAACACTTACATATATAGTATCAGCAAGCAGCACAGGGATATGTGGTGTCACTCTTAATTTGGATCGAGCAAGGGGTGCAAAGTATGCAGAAACAGTGGGATTCCTAGTGAAACATTGCCAGACTTTGATGAGATGCCGGTTGTACCTTGGCCATGTAGTATTGAATCACTCGGAAGCAGATATTGATTTACCTTCTGATGTCCGATTCGACGTACTGGATACCCTACATATTGCATCTTCGCAAGAAGGAGTCTATCAACAATCAGATATCCACTTATTTGAATGGATCATTCAGCGTTCACCTAATCTCCGGAGCATCTATCTTAATGGTACTGCAGCTATTCAATCACAAGTCATACAGCCGATGTGCAAGCTTTCATTCTTAGAAGATGTGATATTCAATTCTATTAATGAAGATCAAGTTGCACCTATCCTCCAATTTCTTCAGCATCATCATTCTCTCGGCACACAATCAACACTGCGTCGAATAGCTATTTCATTCGCACAATCAACAGCAAGTTCACACAGATTGTTTGGAGCAGTGGAACAGCTTTCACAGTTGCAAACATTGAGGATTGATGTGATGATGAGGCCTGACAGTGTCGACATGTCGAACTTTGTAAAGGCTCTTGCCAGTGGTTGTCCTAATTTGGAAAACCTGGCCTTGATGTTTCGCGCAGGCATTCAAAAAGCGGTTTTCAGTCAGTTTCACCTTATTACATCGTTAAAAACACTGACACTATCACCAATGACGCTATTGTATGACGATGCAGTCGCATTGACCAATTGCCGTGGGCTGGAAAAGTTGAGTTTGTATACAGCGGATGTAGCAAAGTTGCTCAAAACTAGTATCCCTACTTTTACATATGATAGGAATACCTATATCCCTTTAGGCTTAGTTTAGCTTCATCATAATTGTAATATAAAGACTTTTAACACAGTATAAGATAAGCAAGATGAAAATGGAAAGAGTGGTCAAATTCATAGCTGTCTCTATTGGTATGTCTCATTTTACAACAGGGATAGAATGAAAGGATGTAATAGTATATATAAGCTACCCTAACTCCATGTGTTGACTTTATATGCCACTCAGATCTCTTGTACTTGATCGTGATTGCCTAGTTGTTGAAATAAACGCCATTGGTCTTTAGTTTTTATGCTTCTCGCAGTTGCTGTTGTTGATGGTGGAATTATGGGGACATGACAATGATAGCAAGGTGGAAAAGATGGTGGATTGATCCCATGTGGCCGTGCTTGACATTCGGAATCCAAGGCAGCACCAAGGTCAGTCAAATACATCCAAAGTTCCTCATGGATCTAGTCCACAGTAATATTCCATCAGCTCCAGTGAAATCATTACATACACAGCATCAGTTCCTCACATAAGCCATCCATTCAGTACCATGAGCCGTATCGTGCCAACCAAATTCATACAGGAAAAGAAAAGTGGTTGTTGTAGAATGAATAGTGCCATAGTTGATCGTCTGTGTCACCATCCGCTTCATAGCTGGAACTTGTTGCTTATTGCACACCGAACAAAAAGTCGTAGTCAAAATCATCTTGCAATCGAGACGTTGCTATGAGCTGCTTCATATGTTGTTGACCCTTTGCCATTCTATGTCATCCGATGCGTATCATCAATCATATGTTCATTGCCTGATCTATTGGGATCGTACCTTGCTCATCACAGCGTAAGTTTGTCGACTGCGTATCATCATCCAAGCAAAAGAAAGCATAATCGTTTTCAACTTTAGGTAAACGCGTCTCGTGTAGCAAAGTTGGCATTCATCTTGACCAAGGACAATGGCTGCCACCCCCGGTTGGTTTAGCATAGAAAGAATAAAACGTGTTGCTTGTACTAGTGTCGTAAGTTTAAAGGCATTCAGCTTCAAGCTTGTTTTGGGAAATGAGTCATGGTCAAGAAAGAGTGAGTGAGTAGAAGAAGCGAGTGTAATGTTCTGATCTAAATTCGTCGGCGTCTTTAATGCTTCCGCTGCATTCATGCCAGCCATCCTTTACACAATAAGACGTACAACGAATGTCTGTATTACTAGAACCCCTCCTCAATGATCATTGCTTCTAAAGTCCCATTAACGTGATTTGATATTCTGGTCATTTCTGTATGTCAGCGAAGCGATACTTGAAAACCATCTACACTTTGTAGCTTGTCCAGTCGTGGCACTTTAATTATGGATGATACTGACAGCGTACAAACACTATCTCCTGCTGATGGAACTGCTCCTGTTGCCGATACTGGTTAACGTAGATAGCATACAATCATTCTTTTATCCTCTCATGATGCCATGGCAACAGCGATGGAGTTTTATAATGAATACTCATTCTTGCTTCTTTAGACGATTCTTTAGAAGATGGAAGTGATGACGAGTTTTATTTATGGTATAAATGGTATGGTGTCATTATCTTTCGATGGTACCTTGTCAAGAACAGTAATACTATGATATTTTATGCATCATGTTGCATGCCCAACCCATTCTTTTTGTACACAAAGAACATGATCTTTATTCACTGCTGCTATGAGTAAAAATTAGCATCATTATGTCCTTATGCTACAAATTCATCTGTTCAATCACAAAGATATATACTTTTATTGAAATGAACCTTCTTTGCAAGGCATCGATTAGCGAAAGGACAAGTAATCGGATCACTCGTTGGGCTTACTCCGCTCACTTGGCGAATTTATCTTGGGGACCCAGCAGCGAATTTTGGGAGACAACTGCTTCTCTTTCTTCACTCATCCGTACACGTACACGCTCCATTCACGCCATGCATTCAAGGTATGTGTTATAAAGAAGCTCTTAACAGCCTGTATTGATACAGTTGGGTACAGTCATAAGCAACAAGTGTGCAAGCGGACTGGGTGGTTGTAGCCAGACGTGTCGCTCTTAACTGCTTCGTTGTTTATGCCGCTTCAAGTTTGGTGCCTACAGATACATTCAAAGAGCTCATTGTTGCAGAAGAACGTGTTGCATTAACCGTTTAAGCTCTGTGTAGACTTCAAGAACAAACGCAACAAGACTTTGGCTTCTCCCTTTGGCTGTTTCTTTTGGTCTTGGCTTTGGGCTTTTGACTACTACACTATGGCTTCTGCTTCCACACAAACCCAAACAAGCAAGGTCTCTTTACGTTGTACACGTTACCATGGTGCTGATATATATGAAGAAGGCAAGTACAATGACAAAAGCTCTTTATTTTGTATGTGTATACTAATATTGAAGTGATTAGGTTTCTTTTGGTCAGGCAGTATGCAACTTTGGGCATCATCACCTTCATCTTCTTGGGTTCGACTCCCAGCCTGTACCTACAGACTATTTGACAAGTTTAAAGATGGATGACAACAACAATGAGCTTGGAAACTACAAAAGTGGTGTTCTCCCTGACCATGGATAAACGTGTGTCCAGATACTCATGGTAGTTTAGGTATGTGAATCAATTCTTGCAGATTTGCTTTCTTCCACCGAGATGGATCACCCAGGATCTTCCAATACAGGATTCACCGATTTGCCTTTCTAGACGTACATGACAACGATGATCACAATGACAATCGTAACGATGACTATGATGACAGAAACGACAGTCAGAATTGACGGCAATGACACAGCTGAAGAATGGAATATACAAAGACCCCATCATTATATAACACAAGGAAGATGACGACGAAGGATTGTTTACTACACCAATAAGATAGATTATTATCTTTATCACAATAAGATTATGTTGTGCCCATTGTAAGATTGAAACTTTGTAGAAATGGTGGAAGCAAGAGGCAGAATGAGAAGTGAAGTGTGATAGGTGAATTTCCAGCAGGGACAAAAATGATGAATGATGACTCCTTGTCGGGACAACGGTGCAGGATGGGACACAAAGAGAATAACAAGATGAGAGATAAGGTTGAAAACAGGACAAGTGGCAGTCGTTTTACTGCTAAATGAGATCTGGATGCATGCATGTGTACTGGGGATAACTGATATATGAGCAAAGAAAACAAGAAGATGTGAAGATACATGTCTAAAGACGAGATAAGAGAAGCACATGACATTCATTCACTATGTTCCAGATGCTGTGATGGAAGCTGTGAAAGCCCGTAACAATGCCGATGCCATTTTTATTTATGGATCCACTGAAAGCTGGTGGATATGCTCAAGATCGCTATATTATGATAGTCCTAAAGGTGGTTGGATCAACGTCAAGTCAAGTTGTTTGCATTCGTATTCATAAGTTTGCCTGGCAAACTTTTGATTGGGCGAGAGAACCTTGAGTGGTTGACGAGAATGAAAATGGTAAAATATCATATTTAGAATCGACGATGCTGTTGTTTATAGCAGTCCATTATATGATATGTCCAACGTAGAAGCTGCTGTAGGTCAACCAGGCGAGCTTTGGGTGAAAACTCAAAACTGGCTGCGTCGGTACGTGGCAGTGAATGACAAGGTACAAGTGAATTACATGCTAATGGCTTTCAAAGAGGTATTACAGCAATCCAAAAGCTACAGCAAAAGCATTCAGAGAAGATGGATGTTACCGGACTGGTGATTACTTTGTTGTGGATAAGGATGGCAATTACTAATATCGTAGCAGGATGCCTGATCGCATCAGAGCAAAGGGGAAAACGGTAAATGTCACAAGAAAAGCAATGCAAAGCGTGATCATGTGAGCATGATGATCTAACTGACATTCGCTATAATGTAGTTTTCTCCAGCATTCGTTGAAGATCTTTGTGTAAGTCATTAGCTATCTGTGTACCTGTTTCTACTAAGCCATTTCACATAGCACCAATATAGTGATAAGATAAAGGAGTGTTGTGTTGTTGGAGCATATAGCACACAGCTGTATCAAATCAGGAAGCCGTTATATCCCCACCATGCGAGCCAAATGGTGCATCATGTTGCCAACAGCACAGGGAATTTATCTGTTTATACCTTCTATCAATGCATCATCCACAAACAAATACTTTATCACAGAATGTCCCCACGCCCACCATTCACAAATAAAAGGAATGTTGCCACGCTTTGTCATCTTCCACACATCTCTTTCTTTTATCCTATCTCTTGACTGATTGCCATGCTATTTGACTCTTGTAATAAGTACATCTTATTATCTTCCTACAAGCGATTGATGGACAACATACTCATCTCTTTTGATGTAGCTTCCTCTCGTGGTGCATTCTTTCCTTGGAAAAAACAACATTTATTTCAAGGAAGCCAAAAGCGAAGAGAATGGTGTTTAAGAAATATACAAGTTAAAACCAGAATTCTTTGGTAAGTGAGATTAAAGCTTGCTGTTTGTTGGTCATCTGTTGATTTGTTCTTCTAGGTACATTAGCGTCTAACATTGCACAACACCCTGACCGATGTCTCTTCAATATCGAGCAGCTGAAACAAGAGAACATGATCATCGTTGGATACTTGAGAAAGTCCCCTGGGAACGAGGACAAAAAAAAAGGAATCAGCTATTCTCGAGAATGATCAGCGGCTTGAAAAATCGATGCAAAGTGCAATACGTGTTTGCCTCGCCATCATGCTTGACAAGCACCAAGATTGAAGACAGAGATATCAACAACAGAAGGATAGTGGAAGCCGTTATACCACCACCATGTAGGCTGGACCAATATCATTTCCAATAAAGACGATGAGAGTCGAATACACCTTGGTAGATGCATCACGAGAGTCGAAAAGAGTCAACGCCATCACAATCACATGTGCTTTTTGAACGTGCAAGTAGTCAACGAAGAGATTGGATGAAGGAAAGAGATGTGTGGAAGATAACAAAGCGTGACAACATCCTTTTTATTTGTGAATGGTGGGCGTGGGGACATTCTGTGATAAAGTATTTGTTTGGGATGATGCATTGATAGAAGGTATAAACATGTGCTGATGATGCACTATCTGACTCCCATGGGGGTGATATAACGGCTTTGAAAGTGCTGCCTGTATCATTGTCATAAAGAGGTGAATCTTTGTTACAGCTGCTGGCATTGTTTAATACATTTGCAAAGAGTATATACAATACAACTATCTACAACATGAAGAAGGTGTTGGATTAGCAACTGTGTATTGAATTGGATCCCATTCACAGCAGTATGGCCATAAAACATACCTTATTATCCTATCCTATAACTACATCCAAGTAAAATAGTCTCCTGAGCATTCTTGTCCTATATGAATCAAGTCAATACTGGCATTCCATCATCATCATCATTGTATCCCTGTAAAGTACCTGGTCTACTTGAAACAGTGATACCAATCAGCACCATCCCTTCTTGATCTGCATTGTCCTTCAATGCTTGTCCCTTGATAGCTATATCACCATTCCATGCTTGTAACTCATAAATCTGTTGCTATCAACTGCAGCTAAGGACTATACCTTGTTTATCAGGATATGAACAAGGACATGCTGTAGTGTAAAAGAGTACAGTCCATAAAACAGCATCCACCTGCAGCTAATCGCTTTGTTCGAGCACTGGTTTGTCGTATATCGCGTATAAGCTGTAAACCTTGGCTAATTCTTGCACTGGTATTAACGTCTATTGAAGCTCATTGGGTTGCCATTCACCTTGTTTCCAACTACAGTCGCTACGCTTTGCTAATTGCTGCTATTGTGAAGGAAGAAAGCAAACAGCTGAACTACTCCAAGCCTTTCAAGTTGTAAAGGTTATGTTGCTCGTCGTTTGTGCTGTGTGCTCAACTCGATTTGTCATAAGCTTGGCTGGGATCTTTGCTTCGGAAAAGGAAAAGTGGAAACAAAGGAACACCAGCCAGCATATTTAGTTTCACCCATTTGGACTGTTCCCATCCTGCCAACCATTGCGCATCAGATATTCTTTTCCCATGCTCCATAGAGACACTCTGATTACCACTCATTCAATAAAGAAGAGTCTAGATTGCATATATCTGCTTATTGATCCAATCCTTCATTACCGAACATCAAAACTACACTTGATGTGTACGAATGTGCTTCTGCTGCTGCTCATTCATAGCCATATTCTGCCTTTATGCAATAACTCTTTTAGAGCAACACACGTATTATCTTTTATTAGCCATGTCCTGATAGCCATGGTATCAACAGGTGCAGATATACTGAAAATGACTGCAATCAAGTGATATTTGCTCATGGTGGATACAAGAACTCACTCCAGGTCGGGGTAATGCAAAGTGTCGAGCACAGGCCACGCTGTGTTTCATGCATTGTCCACTGTGACACAGTAATTGAGGGATCCGATTGAAATTTTTTAAAGTCAATCATGCTTTTGTGATAACAGAAATGATCAGCACACATGAAAGTACCTACTGGCAAAGTATCAAACCTTATATCCCCAAACTAGAGATCTCCATATATATAATATGCTTAAAATACAGCTTTGTCGCGCTCGTTTGCATCCCAAACAGCCTTCCTTATTAGAATAGACTACATCTCCAATATGTACACATCATTTGCCACGCTATTTAATACAAAAACACGCTAGGTACAGGACAAATCGCGAAATAAAGGCAATTGGCACTATTTTACTGTATAACTCTGTCATGCTCGTTTGCCTCCTTACCAGCCTTCTTTATTAGAATAAGCTACATTTTCAAAATGTACACTTCGTTTGCCACGTGAAATAGCTTTAAAACACGCGAGATATAGAACAAATCACGAAATAAAGACGCTTTGTAGTTTTTTATTTCGACTCTTTGACGCGCTCGTTTGCACCCTAAACAGTCTTTTTCATGAAAATAAACTACATATTCAACATGTACACATCATTCTACACGTTTTTGAGCTTTAAACTATGTGGTTTGCGTATCAAGATCGTGAGCAACAAATTAGCTGTGTAAGCGGGGTGTTGTTAAGTGCAATTTGTTGTCGCAGCAACAAGTTCCTCCTCTTTCTGTCATTGCTCCATTGTTCCTTACTTTGTTGTAATGCAGTACCAAGTTCGTCAAGAACCACCTGCCAGTTCCTTCTGTGCGCTTGTCTTTTGGGTCTCCATCTTCAAGTGGTACCTTCTTCCAGAAGCACCCTTGATATGGGTGATTCCATTTGCTTTCTCTTTGGTGTCGTTGTCCCGTTGGTGATGGGGTTTCCACGCCCCAACAGCCGGTTGATTAAGTTCCCGGCTGCTTCAAGCAATGCTGACTGCTCGGCCGGCGTGCCGTTGCAGGCGGCTCGAGAGGTGAGTGAATCGACACAGGTGCTTACACGCCCTGTTGTTTTGGCTAACCAACAACCCTGGGTAGCTCCAGTGGTTCCATACAAGGCATCTAATGCCTGTGAGTACCCTGGTATGTTGTTTTCAACACGTACCGTAGAACAAGTGCCTCGTGGTAACATGTCGGCCTTGGAGGGTGATGCAGTACCAAGCTCATCATCAAGCGTGGATCTCTTCAAGAAATCCAAGCCAGTTCACAGCACACGTTCACAACCAAAGTTGCTGCAAGGAATGGCTATGCACAAAGCCATGCAGAAGTTGGACGCCATGGCGCCAAGAGATATTACTGCTACTACTGTTACTACTACCACAACTACAACAACAACATCAGCATCATCATTTGCATCAACATTTAGACTACCAGCATCAGCATCATCATCTGCATCCAAACCATCTGCATCCATAGACGAGCTTTGTAGGTGTTCCTTTGTGAAAGGATTGTACTTTTTCAGCCAACATTGACACTAACTGATATGTTCTTTATAGGTGAAGCTCCTAGCAATTTGGACATTGACCAAGACACTGATATGCCAGATGTTGTTCCTGGTAATCAAGAGTTACGAGAGATCGTAGAGAATGGTAAGTACATTGTATCTTGGAATTGAAGTGATTTGATACTAATTTGACTTTTTTCTGCTTTTGTAGAGGACAGAGCTGCCTCAGAGCGCGCACAGACACCTGGCGTGCAAGAAGTTGACATGGCATCTCCATCTCCTTCGCCACCACCACCTCCTCCTCCACCAGCAACCGCTTATACCCAAATGATGCCAGAGCAACAACAACAACAGCAACAAGAACAACCAGTTTTATATACCCAAGTTATACCACCACCAGCAATCTTGTATACCCAAGTCATACCACAACAACCAATCATTCACCCGGTACCAACACCGGCAGTAGTAGTAGCAGCAGTAGCAGCAGCAGCAATTCCTGTTGTTCCAAACACAGGAAGCAGTACAACAATCACGCCGTTGCATATCAGTAGGCCATTTTTGCGCCCTGTCAGTCGCCTTAGGAGGCAAGTGGTACAACCACCACCACCAAGACCTCCACCAAGACCGCCATCACCTCCACCAAGACCTCCTACAAGGCGGCTGACAATTTTGCCTCCCAAAACACCACCATTACCGCCACAACCACCTACTCCACCAGCATGCGCATCATCTGCCATGACCATGGAGGCAACAAACAGGACAATTGTACGTCCTGTGAGACGTCTGCAACGGCGTGATGTGACCCTTTCAAAGGGCACAGAGAATACAACATTAGCATCAGCATCTTCTTCATCAGCACCATCTTCATCATCATCGTCATCTGCATTACCACAAGCATCTTCTTCATCTTCATCTTCATCTATACCATCATCTGCATCACCATCATCATCATTTGTATTTATACCAACATCATCTGCATCTACCACATCTGCATTGCCATCATTGGCAGAGGAACAGCCAGCACCACCATCATCCATTCTACGAGAATATGCTGCTGGAGTTGATTCCTGTAAGTACACTTTCCATTTGGAACATTGACTCTATATCGTACTAACTTTTGATCCATATTAGTTATGGGTGGTGACAACATTTTGGAGGAAATCTTGGCTGATGAAGAAGATCCATTTGATGCATACATCATCTTTGACAACGACTGGTAAGTCAGATATCATACTTGCACAATGATCGAATGACTATGTGACTCACATATATATTGTATAGATGCGATGTTGTGAGAATCTCAGCAAGAATTGCGAGAGAGTTTGGTGGAAGGTAGGCTCGCATCCGGATTCAGGCGTGCATTTTCAGGTATTATGCCAGTTGCTGTCACATACGGAAGGATCACAATGTAGGCTTCCCGACGGGAGGATCTTGCACATCAAGCACCTATCACTTCAAGAGTGTTGTAAAGTCCAACGGCCCATTCCGTTCTTATGATCCCTTGGTCCCTTGCTACGATCAAGTCACCAAGCATTTGCGGTGTCGTACAGTAGCCATGAATGGCGATTTTGGAGATTCACTCATCATGTTACCCACTGGGACGTGAAATGGTACTTGAAAAGGTAATTTGAATCAATGACAATGCCTGAACAACAACATACTAATCACACACTATCTTTTATTGTGGGGATGATCATGGTATTCTATATACTGTGATTCATCTCTACATAGTTTGACCGCCCTTATGTTTTGGATGATGATATTTGGGCACAAGTGGTAATCATCTTTGAAGTGGGTACTTGGAAAAACAAGCAGCATCAAAACATTGACTTGCAGGGGCATCGTAGCCTGGGAACTCTTGGGTGAGGAACGGATGCGTGGTCGTTGGACTTTATGGCACTCTTGGAGTGGTAGGTGTGTGCAGGGTCTCTCGAAGGGTGTAAGTCCTGCATTGTTTGATTCCTTCAATCAATTATGCACTGGTGTACTGTTGATGTCATGTCCTGTTTCTGGTGTTGTGGGTTTACTGGAAGCCAGAGTGAGCTGTTGCTCTTTTGGCAAGAGTTCTCTTTTCTTTTTATCGGTGGTGGAGCCAATCTGGATGACAATGTTTATCAACGCTGGCACAAGGCTTCTTTCTCTATTGGCACAAGTCTTTCTTTGGCAAGAGTTGTCTTCTCTTGGTGGTGGAGTTGACACGGATGACAAGGACTATCAACGCTTGAATTTCTCTCTTTTGGAGCTAATTCATGAATCCATCTATCCTTGGCAGCAATCGACACAATCATGCAGTCTGGTGGCAATTCATCTTATCAAGCGCTCATATACAAAGCAATCACATGCCATGGCGATCCATATGCATATACCGAGAGGCACATCGTTTGGGAGGCACTGTCATTGGAGAAGCTTTCATCTGATATCCAGCTACTGTCATATCAAAATGTAAGCGAACATCAAGTGATTTGCATCTATGAAATTAACTCTTCTTTGTTCAATAGGCACTCGAGCATGAAGAACATCAAAAGAACATCATCATTAGAACAAAGAACAACATCATCAAAAGAAACATCATCAAAAGAAAAACAAACAACACCATTATCAAAAGAACAAACAACACCATCAAAAGAACAAACAACATCATCAAAAGAACAAAGAACACCATCATCAAAAGAAACATCATCATCAGAAAACAAGAACATCATCATCAAAAGAACAAAAAACATCATCATCAGAAAACAAAGAACATCATCATCAAAAGAACAAAGAACATCATCATCAAAAGAACAAAGAACATCATCATCAGAAAACAAAGAACATCATCATCAGAAAACAAAGAACATCATCATCAAAAGAAATATCAACAGAACATCATCAACAAAAGAAACATCATCTTCATCAAAGAACACATCATCAGAAAGACATGTCAAGAAAAAGACAACACTTGTATCACTAGCAACTACAACAATACTCGATCTTCCTCTGGCACATCAACTCTATCCATCTACAAGTTCTACCATGAAAAGAAGGCATCTCTCAATGGAGCGGACTACAATATCATTATCAAGTAACTATAGTATCTTTGGAAGCATTGTTGAAAGAAGTTTGACTTATGGTTCTCTATAGGCACACTGACAAGACTGGTGAAGCATTCGTAAGACCCTGAATGAAAGTATCCATACTTTGTGCAAAGACGGGCGAAAAACAAGTCTGGCGAAGGGGTTGGACTTCCATCAATGATACAGCAACAGCAGAGAGCCTGATCAAATACGTATGCTCATTGACTTTATGATATCATGATTTTTAACTATGCTTCTTTTATTAGCGGAACACTTCAACTATCAAACACAAAAGCAAAGGCTAAAGCAAAGAACTACAAGTACGAGGAAGACAAGAACAACATTAGAAGTACAGAATATCAATTAGCATAATCTCTTCACTATTTCATCTCTATGTAAATCAATGCTTCTTTCAAATAAATCTAATCTTATAAGCTCCTCAAATCGCAGTGGTAAATGCTTAGTTGGGGACTATGCTTGGTGTCCTCTTGTCAGCTACTTGCTTCGCCTGTTGACTTTTGGTGACAATGAGTAAACGACGTCCTATGCAAGTCCTCAACTATGAAAATAGACTGCATATAAGACTATCTGCTTAGTGTTGCAGCAATCGGTAGTGTCACCTTTTCGGCATCGCCCTATCCACACCAGTGAACAATGCAACGACTGCGTACTACTTGTAGAAGCGATTGAAGTTGGGCACTGTCAATTAGCAGTGAACGACTCGACAAGGCAACCATGATAGCGAAAGCACAGGATGATATATTGGACGATGTGTAACAACAAAGTGTATATTCCTTGGGTACCTGTTACTCTGGATCCGATCGTCGTCAAGGGGTTCTTTCATGCAAAGACTACAAGTTGACAAGCGTGCTTCCGCATACAGCACTCATGATCCCGTCACTGATACCACCATGCATACAATGACCTATCAGTCTATCAACGCATTATCAACAACTATTTCTCCACTTTGCATCACAGAGTAGCCAGACTTGAATAAGTCTTCTCATCTCTGTCACAGCATCTTGCTATACATTCTCTTCCAAGCCTATCTTCTTGACTGTATATCAGATATTATAGATAGTCCACACATCTTTTTAGCAATAAAATATGTTTTTACTTCTCTATTTTGTCAATCTATCTATTTGCTATATGGCTCAGTTTGGATCCAAGACAAGGTTGTGCCAGGGTTGTTCCAAGGTTGTTGTCAACATCAAAGCGTTCATTGGCTGCGTTTTGACAGGCAGCTGCTTTTCTCTTGCTTGCTCTTTTATTCAAGCTCATGCAGTACTCACGTACACGACTCCGTTCACGCCATGCATTCAAGGTATGTGTTATAAAAAAGCTCATGTTGGTTGCTGTATTCATACAGTTGGGTACATTCATAGGCAACAAGTGTTCAAGCGGACTGAGTGGTTGTAGCCAGACGTGTCGCTCTTCTGTTGTTATGCCGCTTCAAGTTTGGTGCCTACAGGTACATTCAAGGAGCTCATTATTGCAGAAGAATGTGTTGCATTAACCGTTTAAGCTTTGTGTAGACTTCAAGAACAGACGCAACAAGGCTTTGGCTTCTCCCTTTGGCTGTTTCTTTTGGCTTTGATTTTGGCTTTGGCTTTGACTACTACACTATGGCTTCTGCTTCCACACAAACCCAAACAAGCAAGGTCTCTTTACGTTGTACATGTTACCATGGTGCTGTTATAGGCAAGTAGAATGACAAAAAGCTCTTTATTTTGTATGTGTACACTAATACAAAGTGATCAGGTTTCTTTGATCAGGCAGTATGCAACTTTGGGCATCTTCATCTTCTTGGGTTCGACTCCCAGCCTGTATCAAGTCAGATACGATTATTGGTTTATGTGAAGAGGATTGGATGAGAACAACAACTATAAGCCTGGGGACTACAAAAGTGGTGTTCCTCCTTGCCGTGGATCGAAGTGTGTCTTGGATGTGTTCAAGTAGTGCATCTGCAAGCAGAAATCTGCACCGTCATGAAGGCTTGTCTGGTGGCATATCGACATTGAACCCTGTACCAGTATCACCCAAGTCATTATTGAACCAATTTGAACCAAAACGCTCTGGCATCATGTTCATAGGTTACCAAGGATTGTGCTGGCATTCATGATCACTGTTATATGTGTATACAGTACTACATGGACCAAAGGCACCATTACCAGTATTTTGTGATTGAGAGGAGCTTTTATCGACGAATGGATCTCAACCAACACCCGGAGCAACTCCATTACATACAAAGGATGAAGTTGAAGATTGACCAGCAACAAGAAATCGTCTATAGTGAGCTGTTGACCCATTAACGAAGGTAAAAGGATCATGTGATGCTATAGTGACATTTATCTAACATGTTGATGGAAATCTGGTGACGACGCCAGTCTTGGATTATGCAAAGGAGATGCTGCTACATTATGTTCATACACTGATGAGCATCAACAATAATCCATCATCGGTTCAAAGGTACAAGGGCACCAATTAGACATACACTCCCACCATGAATACCCATTCCTTGTTTATTTAATGTGCCTTTTTGAGAAATCCAACATGAAAACTTTGTATATGATGAAATGAAGGACAATGAGAGAAGATGAGGAACATGGTATGCGCAATATGAAGCATGTTTGGGAGATAGATGGCAAGAACAGCAAGGCTGGGATGGGATCATTGATATAACCAATATGCTTATAGGAGCACACTTTTCCCAATCTACCTTACTATGCCATCTTGACTCATTTCTCAGCTGATGCTCAAAGTAGTGAAAGATGATGTTCATTGTAGTGATCAGAAAGATGTTAGCAAAGTAAAAATTATCCTGTGATCCTTATTGTTTCTCTTGAATCATGGAAACGGGGGATTGTGTGTGGTGAAGATGACTCATGTGCATTGGTAAGAAACATTGATCCAGGTAGCCAACTGTGCGGAGCTAGCAGAAAGGGGCACGATGATTCCGATGTGCGAAACGATGATTGGTTATCGCGTACATTGGCTGCGTGAATGTAAATGTTGTCAGCTGTACCTTGTTTCCAAAAACGAATCCACTGTCTAAGAAGGAATTGAACTAGTAGTCATTCAGCAATCAAGTAGAAGAAAAAGTAGCGAGTGAGCAATATGATTTAGCGGTAAGATGGTAATAGGTGAGTCTTTAATCACGTCTTAAAGCTAAGCATAATAACCATAAAAATGGTGATTCATGATCTATCTATTGATTCAACACTATCTACCATTCTTTTTGGTTATACTGTCAAAGGTGTGTCTTGGATAGTTGCTGCTCACTCTACATTTCATGCCATTGGGTCCTAGTCATTCATCCGCCCAGCGTGCTTGAATAATCCATTTTGATCACGTGCTCCAACTTGGAATGGTCTTATCCAACTATTAGATCCACGGTTTGTTCTTGATAGGCTGCTCTTCCAGAAATAGGTCCTATATCAGCAATGTCGTTGTCCTTTTTCCCATCCCTTTGAATAAATCAATGCGTGACTCGATCATTTTCACCACTGTGATTGCTCGTTGCTACTTCTTAAGTGCAGTGATATGATGTGAGTAAAAGCAGATCTGAAGACTGTTATTCTAATGACATCCGACTGGTTGCTTGTTGACTCGTATCACTCCCAGTGCAGCTATATGCAGTATCTCTCCAACTGGCTTGTGTGTCAGGTAGAAAAGCAAACTGCATATCGATACTGGTTGATATTGACACAGCGACCAAGAAAGTGCTATTGTATCGAGTGCTGCAGACAAGCCAGATCGTCAAGGTTACAATGGCTGGTGGCACTCGTCGATGGTTGACTGTTCAAGGCGTAAAAGTGTAGCATTCATCGCTAACACTGACTTCTTTCACTTGTTCCAGTGAGTAGTTTAGTGTAAGAAAGAACGCGCGCATGTTGTTTCAGTTGTGCAGCGGTGGTTGCAAGAAACAAGCGTCTGTGTCTTTGAATCGGAAACCTGCTTTTGGAATTTCGCCTGCATTAAAGCCATCCAAGCCCGACTTAATCCCACCACACTACACTTTCATATCACATAGCCTTGATATTTATTTAAAATAGAATATTGAATCATTAAAAGAAATCAACTATTCTTTTTGTCTTCATATTGTTGGTGCAGTCCAGGTTTGCCGTCATTAATAGCGGGAAAAGTAAGTGGTGCTGCTCATGTTGGTGATATGATGGAACACTGACATGGATTTAGATATACTTGTCCATCAGTACTCGCTAAATCTAGCTCAGTGATGTTTATGTTACCTTCTTTGAATCACTACGTTGTTGTAGTGTCTCTGTACATTCGCTTGTTGCCCTTCTTTGTGCCTTTTGTCCTCCTATTGATTGGGTTGTGAACTACATGCGAGTTTTCTCTTGTCGAGGTACGAAAATCAATGCGCTTTCTTTTGCCTACGCATGGAAGTCATCAAAGGTATACGTATTCTCCAGATACTTAATTTCATGTTGATGCTCCATCACGAGCGTGCCCTGTTGTAATACATCGTGATTCACCAAAGACAAGAAGGCATCCATTAGCACAGGCTGCTTGTGTAGTGAACATGCATCGTTGATAATACCACCCATCTCTCGTTTGTACCAGATGTAACCATGCGCTGTGGTACAGTGATGCTGTCAGTTGTCACGCATGTCTTTCTTCATCCGTGTGCCATACAATTTGACTACATCAGCCTTGATCACACCATATTCCAGGAAGCTAGTCCACTGTTGGTATCACGTTTCATCCAGTAATTGCCTTGTTTCTTGCACCTTGATTCATATGTACTCCATCACCATTCCATTGTCAACAGTGTCTAATCCAGTATCATCAGGCAGCATCGTTTGTTGATGAAGATAGCATGTGGAATCATATCCAACCGATAACTCGATGAACCTGGATAAGGACGACAGGTTGTTGTTGCTTTTATTGGTTTGTCTCATTTGCTGGTCATCATCCTTTAGTCCGGTACTCAGTTGCTGCTAGGTATCCAATTCACTGTTTGTCTCGTGTGTGCTGACGCTTGCTCCTCTTCCAATCCTGCATTCAAAGCTCGTATCCATCAACCCTATTATTGTGAACTGATCCAGCGTCCAGTTGACAGTCAATGTGGTCGTCACGTATCCATCAACATATCCAAATCATTGCATGGGATCTCTACGCGCTCATTCATCAAAGCTCGTCCTTCTGACACTTGTCTCGATTCCAATAATGTAAGCGTGACCTTTGTAATGAAACTCTTTGACTGATATGACGATATGATTGTTGAAACAGCCTGTTCTTTGCCATGGCGTATATGGTGTTGAGTACACTGTGAGCGATAGCAGAGGATTCTCATGTGTTACAGCATTTTCTGATAGATGGCATCACCCAGACTGTATGTTGTGCACTTTAGCTTCACTGAATCATGAACATATCAGTTAGCCCCCTTCTTTTGCAATCAATCACCCTGTCCCCATCATTACCTAGATGTCCAACATCCAAGTGAATAAACGAAGCAGTATCCAAACTGAAGGTCCATGACTCGAGACATCGTGCTGCCACTTTCATTAATGAAGTTGTACATTATTCGTTGACAAAGTATCATCTCAATATCTTTACCTTGGTGGATCCATGTATTCAATACAAAGTCGTCTGTAGTCGTGTTATTGTCGCGTGTATTGATGAAGAGACCATTCCATGTCAAAGGTACTGTGGAATAGACAAAGCTCGTCAATAGACTGCAGTAACACACCAAGAAAGTACTGGCTTTTGGGAAGTGGAAAGTCGTCGTCAACATGCTTGACAAGAAGGAGAAGGAAGAACACAGCCCTTGTTTGTTGGTTGCTGCATCGTGACAAAAGAGCTGCATTGGTACCATGCACTGTTTCATTGGTTGATAACAGATCATGTAGAAGGAGTACAAGCGTCTTTGTCAAGTTGATGAAAAGAAAAGCTATCAGATTGCCCCCCATAACATCCACAGTTATACCCAGCATGCACTATGCGCACAACAAGAGTACAAGAACCCTTTTTCATCGCCATTCATTTCAAGCATCTGAAAACTTTATGAAATCTTTGTATACATCGCCCATATTCTCCACATTCAGTAAGTCTACTCGCTGTGCACGAGGACTGATTTCTTGAGTGAGGATCGATTGACTCCAGCGCTCTTCTACATGATCTTGTATTTTGGTTAAGAAAAGCTGCCAAACTGCATTTGGATCCTTCAACCTTGGCATCTTAATCTGGAATATGCCTAGCACACCATAAACATAATCCACAGGATCCATACATCGCCTGGTGGATTTACTCAATGCCAGAAGTACGATCTGAGGTGTATATACACCCACCTTGCTGACACGGTTCTTAAAGTACAGTTTTGTATTGGCAATATCGCCAACCCAATCTTTTACCATCATTGCATCCTGCATGGGCCGGTGATTTTCTGCTTAACACATTAGTAAGGGTCATTCATGCTAGCCTGCATTCTCGTCCTGTACCTATGAAACTGCTGCGGGCTAGCAATTTTAAGTAGGAGTCACACAGGTTTTCGAAAGTAATTGTGTTTCCTTGTAGATGTGTGCCTGTTTCAGACATAAAACGCACCTTTCCAAAAGGTAGAACCATCTCCTGCCATGTCCAGACTCGACTCCACCACTGACTTTGCATCATCGCCAAGTAGAGAGCAACCAGTTCGCGAAGCTTTTCACCGTGAACCAGTGACCCTTGTGTAAAGGGATAAGTTGATATTGCCGTGTTTATTTGTGGTATCAGACTAGGTTGGCAATCAATCATGGCAACACATTCAAGGCAACAAGCATAGATATTGCCCATAATGTCTAGTGGCGTATCAGTACGTGCACATAATACATCAACCCACCAATAGCTATCAGGATGGTCTCTAAGCATCGTCAATAATGTGTCACGTTTTTCAGGTCGCATGAATACAGGCTTCACTGGTTGTCCTTCTTCATCATCCACGTATTGGCTGATATCATTCCAGTAGTAACGGTTTTCCTCTGTGACTCCCCAAAGGTGCGACAGAGCATAATAAAAAGATGGGATGCTTTGTGCTTCATTGATCCTTTTGATCATGCGTTGTCTATGATAGGGATCACTGGCTGGCCGTATAATCTTCATCTTGGCTCCATTGTCTGGCACATAAAGCAGTAAGAAGTGTTCGTCGGCTAAGAGTGTACCAAGGCCTTTTTCAAAGAATTTTTTCCTAGCATAATTCATCCGCACAGCCTCTAAGGCTATGCTGATCTAAAGAGAAAAGTTTTGATTATCAATCTCAACGTATAGGGTTTTCACATTAGTGCATACTTTGAAAGGGTCGTTGTCTTGGTCAGTATCGTGTGTCATGTTGGTGAAAAGGGATAAGAAAGGTAGTTGGTATGTGGCACTTTCAACATTGCATGTTTTATGTCCTGTGCTTCATGCAAAATAGGAGATCAATCCCGTTGAGCAGTAAAACTGAGTAAACATTGCCACGTATGAGTAAACCCAGTGTTAAGTTGTGCCCTTCGTCCTACTAAAGAATAAAGCTTGACCTGATGCAAGCTGGTAATATCAGTATGCTGAAAGAGATCTTGTATTGACATTGATAAAGGCACTGGCATCTCGATCATCAAGTTACAACATCTGGTTTTCCCAAGTTTACAATGTGGCGTACATATCACAAACAAGTAACACAAGAAACCAAGATTTTCATCAAGATTTAGAGCAGATGATGCTAGTCTCACGTTCTTTATTCTTATCAATATGAGCACCATTGATTAACTTTAACTGACTTGCGTTGTAAATGGTTGAGCAAGTAACGATAGGGCTGAGAATTTCCTTGTATTAATGACACCAAGATTATGTACAGGCTGCTGTGTAGCCAGCGGCAGTGTTGATGTTTTTGTAATACCGATAATGTGCTTCCTCTCTGCCTATCCACGATGACGTTTTGCTCTTCATCGCTCCAAGAATAAGCAGTCCAGCGAATCAAAAGAGACATCATCTGTATAAATAGTGATATGTGTGGTATGTGGAAGTGGACTTAGAATGATGTACATTGATATATAATGGGTGTATTGTGTGGGGAATATGATAGGTATGCGAGATGCAAGCAATATTGTATGGTATGTTGTTGGCATGGAAAAGGAAGCGTTAGTCTTTATCAGGGTTGCTTCTTATGCTCAGTACTTGATGCCTGTATGGCTTCATTATCACTCTACTACAACTGTGTGTTTCATGATGCATATTATATTACATATACATGTGGGTTTGATTGATGTGATGCTGCGCAGTAGGAATAATATCCCAATCAACCATGACGACGAAGACTTTTTAAGAGATATCTTTGTAGTGGATTACAGCATTCATGTATCATGTGTGTTTTCTGAATTATCTGGAGCACACAGTAAGATTGGACTTTAAGGAAATGGTGGGAAGCAAGAAGCAGATATGAGGAAGTGAAGCTTGAGCAGGGACAAGAATAAGAGAAAAAGAGATGATGATGCATACTTATTCGGACGCAAATAGAATACGAAAGTCGAGAGATGAAAACAAGATGACTGGCTGACATAAGGTTCTTATGGATGCACTGGTCATTGTCATTCTTAACACAAAGACATTGTATATGCTTGATTGTGCAATAACGTGTGACAATCAACTGCTCTTATTGGTATGGCAAGTATCATCGGTATTTGCAAATAGGAGATTCTTATCATTTAGTAAAGACGTGAAGCATCCATAATAGAAAAAGAGTTAAAGACGATGTGATGTTCAGGAACAGGATTGGTAAATAAAGGATAAAAGGTTGCTGCAAACGTGAAATGACTCGATTTTGCAACAAGATGCTATGACGACTATATTAACATGTGTAGTATCTCTACTTTTATGATGACAATGGGGTGTGGTACCTAATTTGATGTGTTCTGGTGTGCAGTGTGTACAGTGTGTGCAGGCAGTGTTGTGTGTCCCAATGGCAGATTCAACTGGATGGGCAAGTAATATGAGGGATCACTCGTTTGGCTGACTCCGCTCACTTGGCGAATTTATCTTGGAGACCCAGCAGCGATTTCGGGAGACAACTGCTTTTCTCTTTCTTTCAAGCTCATATTCACTCACACGTACACGACTCCCATTCACGCCATGCATTCAAGGTATGTGGTTATAAGGAAGCTCACGTTGGGTTGTTGTATTCATACAGTTGGGTACAGTCATAGGCAACAAGTGTTCAAGCGGACTGGGTGGTTGTAGCCAGACGTGTCGCTCTTAACTGTTTCGTTTTTATGCCGCTTCAAGTTTGGTGCCTACAGGTACATTCAAGGAGCTCATTGTTGCAGAAGAACGTGTTGCATTAACCGTTTAGACCTGTTTTAGACTTCAAGAACAAACGCAAGAACACTTGGCTTCTTTCTTTGGCTGTTTCTTTTGGTTTTGGCTTTGGGCTTTTGACTACTACACTGTGGCTTCTGCTTCCACACAAACCAGGTCTCTTTACGTTGTACACGTTACCATGGTGCTGGTATATATGAAGAAGGCAAGTAGAATGACAAAAGCTCTTTATTTTGTAAGTGTACACTAATACTGAAATGATTAGGTTTCTCTTGGTCAGGCAGTGTGCAACTTTGGGCATCATCATCTTCTTGGGTTCGACTCCCAGCCTGTATCAAGTCAGATACGATTATTGGTTTATGTGAAGAGGATTGGATGAGAACAACAACTATAAGCCTGGGGACTACAAAAGTGGTGTTGCTCCTTGCCGTGGATCGAAGTGTGTCTTGGATGTGCTCAAGTAGTGCATCTGCAAGCAGAAATCTGCACCGCCATGAAGGCTTGTCTGGTGGCATATCGACATTGAACCCTGTACCAGCATCACCCAATTCATTATTGAACCAATTTGAACCAAAACGCTCTGGCACCATGTTCATAGGTTACCAAGGATTGTGCTGGCATTCATGATCAATGTTATATGTGTATACAGTACTACATGGACCAAAGGCACCATTACCAGTATTTTGTGATTGAAAGGAGCTTTTATCGACAAATGGATCTCAACCAACACCCGGAGCAACTCCATTACATACAAAGGATGAAGCTGAAGATTGAACAGCAGCAAGGAATCGTCTATAGTGAGCCGTTAACCCATTAACGAAGGTAAAAGGATCATGTGATGCTATAGTGACATTTATCTAACATGTTGATGGAAATCTGGTGACTACGCCAGACTTGGATTATGCAAAGGAGATGCTGCTACATTATGCTCATACGCTGATGAGCATCAACAATAATCCATCATCAATTCAAAGGTACAAGGGCACCAATTAGACATACACTCCCACCATGAATACCCATTACTTGCTTATTAAACGACCCTTTTTGAGAAATCCAACATGAAAACTTTGTATATGATGAAATGAAGGACAATGAGAGAAAATGAGGAACATGGTATGCGCAATATGAAGCATGTTTGGGAGATAGATAGGAAGAACAGCAAGGCTGGGATGGGATCATTGATACCAAACTATCGCCAGCATCTTCCTTGAACAAAACATGTAGTAAATCAACCACACTGCCTTGGGTGGGCTCGATCGATGGCACTAAGAAATACTGAGATTGCGTCACCATCATGCTTGGCAAGCACCAAGATTGAAGACAGAGATATCAACAACAGAAGGATAGTGGATGGAACTAAAGTTGACCCATATATAAAGCAATAATGATATCTAACACATTCTATCCACAACAGCCATGTCGAGATTCCTTACTGAACAAGCAAATAAGAAGATATCGATTGTCTGTATTGACTTCTATGCTTCCAATATTCCTCACACTGAGTATCCACTTATTTAGAGATTATAAAAACTGTTGAATACATAATCGTGGATCAAATGGCAACACATTTCGAATACCATATTCTACCGAGATAGTAGATTTTAAGCGATCTGAAGTTGCAAATTTGTTTGATGTCGCACAAAACCAATGCAAAGGTCACGGAAGCCGTTATAACACCACCATGCAGGCTGGACCAATATCGTTTCCAATAAAGATGATGGGAGTCGAGACAGATGCATCAGGAGAGGAAGCTACATCAAAAGTGATGAGTATGTTGTGCATCAATCACACTTAAAAAGCTGATTACACTTACCTTATTACAAGAGTCAAATAAAATGTCATTCAATCAAGAGATTGGAGAAAGGAAAGAGATGTGTGGAAGATGATGATAGTGACAACTTCCTTTATTTGTGAATGGTGGGCGTGGGGACATTCTGTGATAAAGTATTTGTTTGGGATGATGCATAGGTATGAACAGATAATTCCCTGTGCTGTTGGCAACATGTTGCACCATCTGGCTCCCATGGTCGGGATCGGGATATAACGGCTTCCGCGATAAACCCACGAAACGCTTCCACAGAACGCATTTGACAAACATCTGTGCAGTCTTTGAGATGCTCATATATATGATATAAAGACATTTGCTTCTTTGCGTATATATTTCTGTCATAGTCATGAAGTGTATCCTCGTAGGGAACGATACATGCATTCACGAACGCGTGCCTGTTTGAATCATCAGTTTGAATACTAGAGACATGCCATGCAGAAACATACGAATCTTTCTTTCTTCTTCATTACTGCTTGTACTTAGTTGACTGTCTTGAGGATACATGTTGAAATACGACGGGTTTCCATTGATCCTGCTCGCAGTGGCCATTACAGGCATCAGAAGATCGTTCGTCTAGCATATGCATAGGTAGCGGGGATCTTCTGTCAGCGGAGCATACCGCAAGTGGGCATTCAGTATGGATGATGCATTTCGAAGGAGGGAGACTGTAAAATACGCAGAGAGCATGGTCTTCGAATAGCAGACTCTTAATAAATGTTATTATTTAAGTCCCGCGACTAGATCTAGTTCCTCTTTAAAGCATTATTGCCAGATATCCACACAGATAGCATATTCCAAAGTCATAATGAAATACGGCATATGAAATGTATGTTATCAACATTTGGAGAAGAAACAATGAGTGGTTAGGTTTTGAGAGAAGCTTTCATTTGGGTGGTCTTCAGTGCAAAATTTCGAAACTAGATCTAGTTCCTCTTCAAGTGAGCATATTGCTTATATAAATGTCAAAGAAATGGAACGAAAAAAATATATATGAATCTAACGCTGCTATATATTTTATGACTTATGTGCTATCAAGGATATGTTTTGTATGGAATGACTGGCAGTAAGCCAAGTCGTCGCACTTACAAGTGGTAATCGTCTTCTTTTCCAAACACAGTCTGCTCTAGGAAGGCGCACAAGCTCATGCTGCTTGTTGTCTTCAGTATTCTCATCATCATATCCTTCATTGCTGTATGCTATCAATATTTCTTGAGCAATGCGCTCACGGAAGTCGCAATGATCCATATTTCGAAGATCTCTTGGACCAAATTTTCTCCAAGCTAGGAATGCATTGGCTTCAGCAAGTGCCCAGAAGAAGGCAAATGAGCGATGCTCCCGATTGTGAGTACGCATGACATCGTGGAAGGATGCCATGTTGTCACAGATGTTGTTGTTTGCATCTATAGCACCAAAGGAATTGCCATATTCATCAAATACTGCTGCTCGTTGAAATGTTTTTTTTTTGTATATAGAAGTGTAGACTTCATTATATGGATGAAATAGAGTTCGAGATGGATGATGAGAAAAGTACATTAAGTGGAGGAGATTCAGAGCAGCATAAGTGCACCATTCTTCGTTGTCCATGACACATTGCCAGTGGTACCGCCAAAGTATCGCAAAGATACTACCTAAACGGTAAATCGTAGAGTCTGCCAAATAAGGGCGAGGCCTGGATTGGAGAGTTTGTAAGGCATTCCATATCGACTTTGTGGTCGGAAAGTAGCAGAGGGCTCGAAGGCTTTGTAAAGCATCGATCCAGAATTGGCGTTTGCTAAGACAATCCACAAATAGATGGTAAAGATTTTCGTGTTCGGTCCTGCAAATTTGGCAAAGAGGTGTATCCACCGCAGTGAAGTTCCATCGATGGAGCTTTTGTCTGGTACCAATTGTATCATGAAGTAGACGCCACCATGGTGTGAACGCTTTATGGGGAATCTCTGATCTCCAGCTCGTTGAAATGTTGCATCCTGAGCCCTGACTTCTGCCGTCAATTTCTACATTGTATTGAAGTGTTGACTTTATTAAACAGAGGGTGAATTGCTAGGGACAAATGATAAATAAAGCAGATCAAGCTGTAAAGTGTTGTAAGCAACTTCGGTGGACCAAAGTTGATCCTCAATCTTGCATCGCCAATGATGCTGCCACAGTACTGCAATAATGCAGCCTAGACGACGTAATACATCATCACTCAAAGGGCGAGATCGTCTTGACAGAAAGGTAGTGAGAGCTTGCCAAACTGTGGGGAAGAGATGATCCAGTTGCAAAAAGCTTAAAGCTGCCCGCCAGAGCTGCGTAAGAGCCAGCCAGATGGCCGATTTAGTGGGCAGAAGATGGGAAACCTGAAAATGTTCCAGGGCATCGATCCAGAAAGGACGTTTTCGGGGACAATCCACAAAAAAATGAAAGAGGTCTTCTGTACCAGCTTTGCAGATTTGGCATTCCGGTGTGACAATATCCTTGATTTTCCTTTTTTCTTTTTTGTATAAAAGTGTAGACCTTATTAAACAATTGGATTCGAAAGAGATGATGAGAACAGTATATGAGAGTTAAGGAGATTTAGAACAGCCGTCGTGCACCATTCTTCATTGTCGAGAACACATTGCCAGTGGTATCTCCAAAGTATCGCAATGATACTACCTAACCGAAAGATCGTAGAGGCTGTCATATATGAACGAGGCGTGGATTGAAGAGTATGTAAGGCAGTCCATATCGACTGCTTGGTCGGAAAGGTCTCATAGAGCTCGAAAGCTTGTAAAGCCTCGATCCAGAAGAGACGTTTGCGAGGACAGTCATCGAAAAAATGATGAAGATCTTCGGGGTGGGTCTTGCATATTTGGCAGATGGGTGTATCCACCTCAGTGATGTTCCAACGATGTAGCTTTTGCCTGGTAGCAATTGTATCATGAAGTAAGCGCCACCAGGGCGTTATCCTTGATTTTCCATCGGTATAGCTTATGTCTTGTGCTAACATTGTCGTGTAACAATCGCCACCAAGGGGTGAAAGCCTTATGTGACAGAGGAAATTTCCAGAAGCGGCACCAGAACGAAGATGGGTATGTGAAACAGATGGGCTGAACATCGAATACAATCCTCTTTGGTATAGCATGGCAGCTGATGCTGGAGATCCGAAGTAGGAATCTGCAATGATTGTGCGACCAGATGCGAACCAAGGCTCGGAAAGACGTAAAATACGTCCAGGAACCTTACTATTTTCTGCAAACTTCATATTGCGATCATTCTTCTCACTGATATCAAGACGAATGATGATTTTTGTTTCTGCATCGGCTATTGTCTTGTATTCTTGGCCAATTGGGTGTGGCTTCGACTTGCTTTTATAGTGTTAGGCATGCGTGATACATTACCAAGCCATTGATTCATTGAGTCATCGATAGTGAGCACTTTTCCTGGAGACAATGCTGAATCACGATTATCATTGTATGCATCAACAAAGGCACGAATAGCAACAAGTGGATCAGCAGAGGAGGCAATTACATCAGATGTTCAAGCGTTGAAGCCTGAAGAATTGTATCAAATCTTCGTTGAGACATCCATTGACGAAAGTTGGTAGGTTTGGAATACAGGTATGTAGGCTTAGATTCCCAATACTTATTACGATTAGGAAGAGGAGCAATAGTCATGACAGTCCATTAAGCCAATCCACAGCATGATTCATCCATTTTAAGCCACTGCCAGTATTGCATGCCAAGTGCTGCTGCATAACAGTTGATTGCATGGATTACATGTTGCTGGATGTATTCCATAGGTAAGAAGTGCTTGAAGAACTCCAATGGTGTAGCGGAACCAACATTGGGAAGCGTGAACACAACAGGGTGCCTGCATACATTGCCAGAAGTACGAGCATCAATCCTGATATCCTGATCGATCCACTGTTGCTCATCATTTTCTCCACTACCATCATTTCCTTCATCACCACTGTCATCTTCCGAGTCATCACTAGCATCACTTTCATAATCGACAAGCCCGACCGGTGTTTCAGGCACACTGATATGGTTGCTATGAGACAAATTTGCTGCATGAAGTTTCAGGTTGCCGAGCTTGACCTTTATTTTCAAGGTCTCGTATCCATCTACTGTTATCACAGCTACTTTGGTTGTACTATTCGCCATCGATTAAATCGATTGGATCGTTCCAAAAAAGACGCGAAGTGCTTGTCTTCGCTGTTCCAAGAGAAGCTGCAACAGTAAAGTTGGCAAGAGCGCGTGGAAGAAACAAAACGCGAGATCCAGCATTCAACTTGTCCAATGACTTAGGCATAGTAATAATGCAATCGATAGAAGAAGAACAAAAGGGCAGTTATTATTCTCTTTGGGCGTGAATCTTTTTGGGAGGTGGCTTTTTCAGTATATGACTTTATTGGAGCATCTACAGTGTCTGGCGTGGAAAAACGGTCTGCCGAAATTGGCACTAGATCTAGTCGCACTTTTAATTTATTGGATTAAACACAAGAATGGTATTGCTATTCGAAGGGAAGCGGTTATATCCCCACCATGGTAGCCAGATGGTGCAACATGTTGCCAACAGCACAGGGAACTTATCTGTTTATACATTCTATCAATGCATCATCCCAAACAAATACTTTATCACAGAATGTCCCCACGCCCACCATTCACAAATAAAAGGGATGTTGTCACGCATCATCATTTTCCACACATCTCTTTCCTTCCTCCAACTCTTGATTGAATGACATTTTATTTGACTCTTGTAATAAGGTAAGTGTAATCATCTTCCTATAAGAAATCGATGGACAACATACTCATCTCTTTTGATGTAGCTTCCTCTCGTAATGCATCTGCCAAGGTGTATTCGATTCTCATCGTCTTTATTGGAAATGATATTGGTCCAGCCTGCATGGTGGTGTTATAACGGCTTCCGTGGATAAGGGAAGTCGGATCACATGGTGTTGCGGTTTGATTTGAAATTGACAATATTGCGTGGTGCACATAGCAGTATCTTCTTTTCCCCAATATCCTCACATATAATTACTCGCGAATACAGTATGCCCTGTGCATATATTACCAACTTCCGTATTCACCTGAGAACGTACAGATAGCCGAGCAAAGATTCGCACGACTTATTCGTCTACTACCTGTATCGATATTCTCGACTACCTGACTTGACGCTGATTGATAACTCATAGTCTTGACATCGAGAAACATTGGCGTCGTCTTATGCCATTGACTGTCAACTCGAATAGTCGTGCTTGGTTACGAGAACTGATGGCCAAAGATAATGTCACGACACGGGATACTTTCTGTAACAAGATTATCAGACAGTACGCTCCTCCATACACATCTTTTATCGCCGTTACCATCTACGTACCATGCGCAAAAAGCCGATGAATCATTGCGTCAATACTCAATGCTCTACAAAGTTTCAAGAGTACGCTGTCAACACTGTGTATGTGACCGGATCAATTGAAACAGCTCATCTCCTTCACTTGATCGAAAACATTACCTTCCAACACTCTTTTGCTTCTCCTTTCATCACCGAACCATTCATCCCTACACATCATCTTCCCCGTCTTTCCCACTGGACAGTTGCTGTTTCATCATCCACATGTCGCACTGTACCTGATCTCTATCTCTCTCTCAACTTCGTCATCTTTGGCATCCATCTTGGCACTACCTCTCAATCGCCCTCGTCCACCTGAGGTCCCGCGCCCAATTTCTCTGATCTTTCCACCTTCCCTTTGGCGTCGTTTCTGGAAACTTCCTCTTCCCCACAAGGCTGTTACTCCTTGGTGGCGTCTACTACATGAATGCATTGGTACCAGACAGAAGCTACATAAATGGAGCATCCAAGATATCGCGTCCATTGAATGTTGTATCTGCAAGGCTGGCATTGAAGACTTTATATCATATGTTTGCGGACTGCCATTTAAACGACCTTTTTGGATTGATGCACTGACTATTCCCAACTCACTGATGCCCTTTCCAACAAACAATCCATTTGGTATGCGCTTCTTTCTTTCCGCTCTTTATCTCAGCAACTACTGTATGATTCTGTCTTATGCTAACTTGGATGCATTATCTCTGTCCTCTAGCGCTACCACTGGCGTTGTGTCATAGACTCTGAAGATTGGTACCATCAGGCTGCATACAACATACTTACCGATGATGCCCTCTTCTCTTCTTTTGTATCGAGATCTAGTCATACACACACTTAAATATAGTCTACACTTCCATACAAAAAAAAAATTATTACTAGAGTCAGATATCATGATAGTGGAGTAGGATAACAACAAAACGAAAAGCTGTCAATGAGTATGGAGATCAGCTCGTATAATAAAGAGGGCTCAACACCATGATGCTCATGGTAACTTGGCCTCTTGTTGGCAGTATATTGAATCAAAGAAGGCACGATAGAGAAAGAAGAAGTGTGTAAAATGATGATGCGTGACAACATCCTTCAGGGGTTGTGTTAGGAACGACATACAACATCCTTTTATTTGTGGATGGTGGGCGTGGGGTATTCCTTTGTAAACAAAAAGGAGAAAATGTGGTCATGTATTTACTGGGGATGACGCATTGACAACAGAGTGTATAAACTGATAAAGTACTGCATGAGCTGGTAAAGTGATAAGGTTTAATAACTAGGATCATGTCTGGTTGCCGTTGCAGGAATGCATTCAAATACCCTTTTTCTTGTTGGCAAGTGTCCAATCTCTTCGGGATCCCCTGGTGTATGTGTATCATGATCCTTGGTCTTTCTGACAAATGCAATACCCGGCGTCTCCAGATAAAAGCGTACAGTCAAACGAGCTTTGCATCCTGCTTTCTTGGACGGGCGAACAATGTTACGTCGATGAACTGTATCATCATCAGGTCTCCATGGACGGATTTGCTTCTTACGAGCCCTGTGGCAGTCATAGTAATGGCTTTCATGGATACGGAATTCCAGCCGACGTGCCTTTGGTGCTGTGGATTGGCCATTATTCACTTGCTCAGCTTGTGGATCAATGCATGAATTACCATGTTTCAAATTCAATCACACAAATCACTTTACCTTTTATAGCAGCTTTCTCAGGGTTAATCCCTTTGCTTTTGTAGATCCACACTTCACCTTCAGATGCATAGATCCTATCAATGTCATCTTTGACATTTTCAGCATCCACCTCGATCCAACCCTTGTTTTTAAGAGACTCCCGAAGCTGGGAAGCTTTCTCGGTCATAACACCACATGGAGCTTGTTGCTCATTCAAGACATTGTTATCTCCATTGACCGAAGAGGAATCAGAACTAGATTCGCTGACGAGATCGATAACTTCAGGACGCATGGTGGAACCGTTAAGAAAACAAGGGGAAGCAAAAATCTTTACAGCAGCAGAGCCACTTGCACTTCATGCAACAAGGCCCTCTCAAAGTAGTATGCACAGCTTCGATCTATACCATACTCAGCTTAATATCTATATACTGCATATGAACCTCTTTATTGCGAATACTTCTATGTTAATAAAGCTGCTATAAGGGTGCTGTTGGTTACGTGAAACTGTGATGTAGGTGTATGTTTTGGTGTTAAAAAGGAATAAAAACAGATATCAAAAGAACAAGTCTGTGAGATTGCGTTTTACTCGTGAAAGAGATGTGTTGCTATCGATCTAGTTTTGAGTACTATATCTAGGCGGATTATCAAAGAGTAAAGCTTTTCTACCAATAACAAGCTATATGTTAAATGAGTAACAGCTGAGCTGTATAAGATGATCCATACTTGTGTATCATCAGGTATATGCTTATATGCTTGTCTTTTATATGTGTATGATGAAGAAGATGATAGTATATATTGCTGATGAGGACTTGCATAAGATCATAACCATGCAGATGATGTTGGATACTCAAAACGTGGATGATTGATATAAAAGAGTGATCGCCACAGCATGAAAGATCATGTGGATCTGTTTGGCAATACTTTCAGCCGTTACACATCATAATAACCCGTCCAAAAACCCAGTGGAAAAAGAGTATAGTGAAAAGACATAGTCTGCACATTACAGGCAGCATTGAAGCAGATTACTGTCTAAGGCGTTTGCTACACCGAGTGGCAGTATGATTGCTTTGAGCTTTACGCTTAGATGATGTGTTGTCTGCATGAGCCTGGCTTTGAAAATCTTGTTTACCCAACCTATTCCAGTATTCCATGATAAGTCAGGGTCCGTGAACTTTTCTGGCTTGAACCAAGCGTCAACTTCTGGGCCATACCCCTTCCAGCGCACCAAGGTTTTCACTTTTTTTTTTTTGGCTGTCCATGATGGTTGATGTTAGCTTGGACTTCATATAGTTCATCATGGGAACTATTTCGTCCTGTGAGATGGTGCATTCACGAGACATTAATGAACCTGTTTCATCCTGTAAGATGTATATCCACCTTGCGTTTTGCACAAGGCTGCATAGGGACTTTCATAGACAGGCGTAAGGGTCTAGATCTGCATTTGCGAGACTTATCTCGCTTAACGGAGATCTCGTTTCGTTTCGTCTTGATCTGGTTTCAGGTAAATGTCGCTACGACACTGAAGAAGACTCGCACACGTGATTACATGAGCGAACAAGGCTATATATGCAGAAAGACTATCCGTGTTTATGCAAGTAAGTCCCAGGGAAGAGGATTTTCCCTCCTTTTCTGCATTTTTCTGTATGTTCTCACGGTCAATCATTGTTGAAATTAAATTGCATAATAGATAGATGACAGGCCGCAACTTTTATGGACACTGAGCCAATCAACACTTTCTGAATTTTGTTTTTTTGTATTTAAGTGTGGACTTTATTACAATGAAGAGGTAGAAGGAGTAGGGATAAAGGAAGAGAAAAGTATATGAGATGTAAGGAGACTCATAGAAGTGGCAGTGAACCAAAATTCATCTTCGATGACGCAGCGGTGGTTCAAGCATTATGTCCAGTGTACACACTTCATCTTTTTTTGCGAAAGACAGAACCTTTACGACAAGGTTTACCAGAGGATCACTCTTTATTTTTTGAAATACATCTTGCAGACGGAGCAAGTGGGCTCAGCTTCTGCCGCCACAGTAGCGCGATGGATCACGGAGATGCCGAGATCCCGTCTCGTCGCAATCTCGCTCCAAGCGAATGTCGTCACATTTTCGCTCTCAGTTGCCTTCCTTGAATATAGCTTTTTGAGAGATCTTGTCTTGCGAGATCGCGCGACCGATCCCTACGATCGAGTTGTCAAAGATCTGGAGCGCCGGAGATTGGGATGTTCCACAGCATGACGTCTGTGTAACATAGTTTTTTTTGTATTAAATCTGTGTAACATAGAGCGACACACGGAAGAGCTTCCAGTGGGACCTGGGAGTTGGAGCTACACTACACGGTTGTCTGGCGTTTTTAATCTCCGCAACCCAGTAAGCACATGATCACCATGGCTTTTTTTTTTTTTTTGTATGTAAGTGTGGACTTTATTAGAGTTGGGAAACAGAAGGATTAGGTGTAAAGGAAGAGAAAAGTACATTAGAGGTAAGGAGTCCCAAAGCAGTAGCAGTGAACCAGAACTCATCTTCAATGACGCAGCGCCAATGATATTTCCAGAGGACAGCAATTATGCAGCCAAGGCGGCATAAAGTGGCAGGATCAAGTGTGCGATTGCCTGGTGTACGGAGTGTAACCAGGACATGCCAAATAGATTGTTGAGTAGGCAGAGTGTCTGTTAGATTGAGGAGTTGTAATGCATCCATCCAGAACAATCTCTTATATGGACAGTCCACAAACATGTGGTAGAGATCTTCATCTGCCGCTTTACAAATCAAGCATTCACGAGAGGGATGTTTATCTGGGTGTAGACGGTGAAGCTTGCTGCGTGTGCTGACAGTATCCAAAAGGAGGCGCCACCAAGGGGTACGAGCAGGATGAGGAATGGGCAACTTCCAGAAATTTTTCCAAAATGATGGAGGATACATCAGACAAGAAGGTTTGGGCCTTTCTGGGGGGCGTGGGCGATTCAGCATATGTTGCCAGCTAGGATGCCAGATATGGCGAAGTTGTGTTAAGGAAAGGCGTGAGACTTGACAAGTGGTATGGGTGGATACGGCAATAGTCCAATGGGATAAGGGTGGTAGCAAAGAGGTAGCGATTTCTGGTGTACGTTGCCAAGGTGGAGCTAGAAAGGCGTTGCCTGGAATGGAAATATCGTCAAGAGGTGTGATAACAGGGAGATGATGAGGAGCTCCCAGCTCTGGATTCCAGATAGAGTCCACTAATTGGGAGAGGAGAGTGGGTAAGCGATGTTGATGAAGCAAAAAGCTGCGTGTATGTTGGTTCCACTTCACGATATCGGATAGAAGATAACGTAAGGGATAGTGATGGGTGTCATCCAGATTTTGTCGTAACAATTCTTGGAGAGGCAGATCGAGCAACCAACGATGTGACCACTTGGTGGATATGATGAGTGGTGGCAGGCGACAAATCAGTAAGCATAAATGGTACATGTTAGGATCCTTTCGCAAAAGTGGCTTGAAGCGATGTGGGAATAGGAGCAGTGGCAGGAGAGAAGCATGGCCAGTAAGTAGTTGATAATACTTTACCACCCATGTGGATAGAAAGTCGGATGGTCGTTGACGAGCGAAAAGACGTTGAAGATAAACAAAGTGAAGCGCAAATGCTTGGTTCTCTATATCAATCAGTCCTAATCCTCCAAAACGGCGAGGCAGACAGATAGTGTCCCATGCTGGTGCTGGCCAGAAAGGAAGAACAAAATTGCGAACAATAGCTTTGATCTCATGTAGCCACTTAACTGGTGCCGGGATAACCCGGAGAACATGCCATAAACGAGACAATAGCAAGGAGTTGGCAACCATGCCAGTACCTTGCACTGAAAGGTTGCGTCCTTTGAGCAATGTTGCGTGACGAGAAATCTTGAGCTTGATCTCGTCCAAGTACTGCAAAAGCTGATGTTGATTATGATGTAATGGATAACCCAAGTAGCGTACAGCTGTTGGTGATGTGTTATCATGCCATTCCGCACCATATTCTTGTGCAATATTCATCCATGCTGCATGTTCGCGTCCAGATAGCGACATCATCACCGTTTTGCTCAGATTCACCTTGGCATTGGATGCACGACTATATTTGTCTAGCAAACTCATCAGCACTGGCCATTCATCAGGATGCGTGAGAAAAACTTCAAGATCATCGGCATAACTCAGCATTTTCACTGTTGGAGCAGGATCAGTAAAGGAGGTGCAGACATAATCGGTAGCCTGTGTGTGACGACATTCTGGCAGCATAACTGGGGTTGGTCGGTGGTGTCGTGCAATAGGTACAGTACAGAGTGATACGCCTTGTAGACAGCTATTCCATATTGATCGAAGCATAGGCTCAAAGGCCAGATTGAACAGCAATGGCGATAAAGGGTCCCCTTGCCGCAATCCACGTCCCTGAGTGAAACCAGCACCCAACCATCCATTAATACTCACGTGGATACGTGTACCAAAGAATAACTTGCAGAGACTAGTAACCAAGGAATCTGGGAAGCCAAAATGTAGTAGAACTCTTCGTAGGTAATCCGGATGTACCCGATCATAGGCCTTTTCTTGATCCAAAAAGATAGCTACTTGCTGCTTGGATGCGCATGCTGTTCGAGCATTAGACATTATTACCTGGTTCAGCCAACCGTTATCAGAGATCAAACGGTGCGGCATGAAGCCTGTCTGATATGGATTGATGAGCCGGGGTAATACTTGATTGACCCGATTGGCAATAAGCTTTGTGAAGATCTTGGCATCAGCATTGATTAAAGAAAGGGGACGCCAGTTGGCCAGCAATTCTGGGTCACCCTTCTTATACAACAATACCATCCGAGTGTCAGACCAGGAGTGAGGGAAGGTACCTTCCAATGCTTGGTTGATCACGTCACGTAAAAGCGAACTAAAGGCTGAAGAGCGAGGTGCAAGATGGCGATATACCTCAAAAGGTATGCCATCCAGTCCAGGGCTTTTACCAAGAGGCGTCCTATTCAAGAGATCCAGGAGGTCGAGCCGAGAAATTTTGTTGGTCATGTCTGTAGAATCAGAGTTGGAAAGTTTAGCTGTAGGAGGAACATTGGACAACAGCTCTTGTACATCCGCCAAGTGGATTGGATCAGGTGTGTACAACTGCTGATAATACTGACGAGCTTCTCGAATAATATCCTGTGGATCATGTATCACGTCTCCTGAGGAGCATTTTAAGGACTGTATTGTCTGCTGTGATTGACGCTGCTTGATCACTTTGTAGAAATACTTATTGTTGCGTTCACCTTTCTCATGCCATCTAGTAGCAGAGCGCAGCATAGCTTGTTGTGTGTCACGTTGAATGATTGTATCGATCGACTGGTCTATGCGCGTAAGATGACGTTGTAGCGTTGGTCGACTGGCGGAAGAAGTAGATGTAAGGTTGGTCATAATTTGCTGGCGTTCAGATTGAAGACGAGTCAATGTGCGTTTGTATCTGTGAGTTGCTCCTTGTGTGTAGCGTTGCGCGGTACATTTGATAAGGTATTTGGCTGATTCCCATAAAGCTTGGGGAGAGCGACTAGTAGTATCATCCAAGGGTAACTCGTTGGTAGTGAAAAATTCAGATACAGTATGATCCAGCAAATTGACAAAGTCTTCATCTTGCAGCAGAGTAGGATTAAATCTCCAAGTTCCACGACCATGATCCTGTCTGGCCAGTAAAAGATCCACAGTCATCAAACTATGGTCAGTCCACTCTTGCGGCACAAAGTGAATATTCGTATTAGTAAGGCGCGGGGCCAGAGAATGATGAGCATAAATGTAATCAATTGTAGTGCGGGAATCACCCCGTGTAAACGTTGACAATCCCTGAGGAAAGCAATTGTTGAAGTGCGTCGTGACCCATTCATACCATGGCTTGACAGCCGGTTTGCTGGTAACTGTCCGGGAGTGTAGGTTCATATTGAAATCCCCTACTAACATCCAAGGATCAGTATCCACCTCGCTGATAACAGGTAATGACAGAAAAGTGCACAAAAAGTCCTGACGAGCCTGATAATCGGCTGGAGCATAGGTGTTGATAATACGGCAGACTGTGTGGTGATGTTGATCGTGAATGGATGCAACAGCCACACGTTCATCCATAGAAACGAGTGTTGAGTCGAGGGAAAGAGATGGTCGGAGGCAAATGATAGCTACATGTTTGGTTATGATGGAGGAGCAACCAGGAAACATGAAGCGTGTAAATTGGTCGAGTTGAGAGGTGGTGAGATGACTATGGCGTGTAAGTGTTGATGTTTCTTGAAGGCAAAGGATATCTAGGTCAAGCGAGGATGATTTGAGAAAGTGGATAAAGGAGCGACGAGTGGATGTGTTTGACTCTTTGAAAATGCTGCGTGCATTTAAAGAGCCTATGCGCATGGGTTTACTTATCATTGTGCCCTATGGGCGGACGATGATGATTTGTTGGTGAGAGGCGGAACGATGGGTTTCAAAAGCAAGGGAGTAGCAGGTTTGCCAGGTTTCTTGTGGATGGATGCCGAGTGTTTGAGGATTTTTCTCTTGACTGTAGCACTTTTAGCTTTAGTCGTGTCATTCACCTTAGATAAATTAAGCATCTCTGCTTGGGAGTCAACCTTCATAGTGGTAGCGCAGTCATATGGCGCCCATTGGGATGCCAATATGCTGCTGCTAGGATCCTTTTCTGCCTTATCCTTCGTCTTTTGATCCTCTTCTGTCATATCCATTTCCTCATCAGATTCGTGTCTAGCCTTGTCAGTCTTTTCTTCGACGATAGGCTGATCCTCATCCATGCTAATCTCATGTTCTTGTTCATCCTCCACAGGTGAAGAAGGAACTGCTGCATCAGTCTGATCAGCGGTAGTGTCTTCAATATACTTATCAATCAACTCTGTCTCTAATGTTGCATGATCCTCTTCGAGCGGCAAAAGCTTCTTACAAAAGCGTTTCGTGTGCCCAGTTTCTCCACAACCGAAACACCGACGTTTCGCTAGGTCAGGGCAATCACTACGGATGTGTCCTGCCTGTCTGCAATAGTAACAGATAGGTTGAGCTCCTTTGAAAGAAGCCGGAGCGAAAACATCCCATTTCTCCAAATAGAGCATACGTTGCAAAGGCTGACTGTATTGGTTTTGTCCCTTAGCATCCTTATAGCCATGGCTAGGATCCAATGTAATAGTGAGCTGGCCTTCAAAGTAGCCATTGCACAGAAGCCGACGGATTTGGTACACTTTGCCATAGTAGCGTAGTGACGAGAGCAGACCGTCTTTAAGTTCCTCACCCGTTGCCATGCGCAAAAGATTGAGCTGGACGCGCACGAGAGGTTTTTCAACACCTTGCACAGAGGGAGAAGCTTTGTAAAGAACATCATCAACAATGATACCAGATTGAATGGCCTTGGTAGTATCTTCAGGAGATTGAAACTTGGCTTCGATCAAAAGATCACCTCGTGCATTGGTACTGTATAAACTCAGAGGGCGGACGTCAGCCAATGGGCCAATTTCCTTGGAAATGGCGTCGTAGGCCTCGGTGCGATGAGCGAATGTGGAAGGTGGAAATGAGAATAGAACTGAGTCAGGAGTCAAAGCTTGACGGACAATGGTTGCAGCCTTTCTAGCTAATTGTTGATCTTGGAAATCAGGATGTTCGTACAAGATCTCAGTGGAAAGATTGGTATTGGAGTCAGCATGTCGGGCTCGAGTAAGAACCTTTAAACCTGCTCCTTTGGCAGCGACCTGACTCCAAGGTACGGAATCTGTGGTCACCATGTTGGAATGGTCGAGATCGTGGGCGAGTTGTCGATTCGAGATGTCGAGATGGCAAGTATTAGAGTTGCTTTAATGTTTACTCTTTGTGTAACGTAAAAAAACACGAAAGAGCCTTTTCATGATCACCATGGCATTAACCAGCGAGTATTGTATGACATACGGTCACAATAGCCCGCTGGTGTAAGCCAGCGAACATATTGCACAGATACAATACATCGGTGGACAAGACATACATTATCCGCTGGTGTACACCAGCAGACACAATGTAAGTGTACAATACGCCGCTGGGGTAAAAGTACAATAAGCCGGTGGTGTAATCCACAGGTATTTTGTGCCAACTGATAATTAAAGATTATTGCACACAACCGAAACTTAAAACGTGCACATTTTTTGACCGTTGCACTTATATTGTAAATAAATTTTGGTATTGTTCAAGTAGACAAAATACCAAGCAGTATGGTTGTTAGCAGCATGTGTATGGCATCCAATAAAACTAAGCATTAGTGTTTAAGTTGTTATATGATGGTAGGCAAATTATTGTTATACTTTCTCTTTTATCATAGCAAATGAGTAGTAAGATATATTTATTACATCGAGCGATGGTTACATTATATTGATTTTGATTTATATCGACAATATTTAAAATGCGTCTGCTATTCTTTAAAGACTTTGACGCAATTGCCTACTCGAATATACAAATATATTTTGATCGACGAACCTTACACAAGCTATTAATCAGTTATCTACCCACATTATGTCCTGCTCTCATAGGTTTTGGTTACACAGCGTGTTGTTTTACGTTACACAAAAAGAATCACGTGATTGGATTCCAAACCTGGGGTCAGCATAATTTATCGCCTCGCGATCTCGCAAGACCAGATTTCGCAGTGGCGGCCTTGCCATCAGCATGAATTTTTCAAAGTGCTCTAATTAGCTTAGTGACTTAATAGAGATTGTAGCTAGGGACGTGTTTATCATGCATTTAAAGTTTCAACAGTAATTGACCATCGGAACATGGAGAAAAATGCACAAAAACTGAAAAAATTCGCTCGCGAGACGAGTCTCGCAAATGCCGAATCGGAAAACTGGTCCAACTGGGTAATATCTCTGACGCAAACGAGAAATCATTCTCGCTTTTTGTGACATAGAAGAGAAAAATGACGATGCTTGCCATCTCAACTCAACCTGGTCTAGTAAATGGTTTATAGTTGTATTTAGCCTTGCGAGAATCGTCTCGTTCTTTTCCTCTCTTGCTTCTGTGCTGTTTTACTGTCGCGGTCGTGGTCGCTTGTTGGGTGGTGTGATGTAACTAAGAGATCGATCGGCTAGCCCGAAAACCAGTTATGAATCGGTTTACTGGCTTGGTTCGGTTCTGGTCTGATCTTCCCGGACCGAAACATTAAACCGATAGTCTCCGGTTTGGCCTCCGTAACCGATAACTCTAACCAAGTAGAACCGAAAAAACTGATTGCAATCAATAACACCAAATGTTACCGATTGTAACGAAAACCGATAACCAGTGTTGACTGAATGAAATCGAAAATACTTAGCGGATAATGGGAGTCAATTTGCTCGTGATTGCTTAGCTAGTTTTCGGTTGCTAACGGTTTTCGGTTGCTATTGGTTTTCGGTTGTTATTAGTTTTCGGTTGTACTTTGATTTTCGGTTGACACTGGTTTTCGGTTGTACGATTGATTTTCGGTTGCCACTGGTTTTCGGTACATAACCAGTTCTTGTCGGTTTCTAAAAGATGTTGACTGGTACTGGTCGATAGCTGGAGTTAACTGGTTTCCGAATGTAGGTTGACATCTGGTTTCCGGTTTGGGTGTAGCATATTTGGGCACCTGATTTTGCCACTGATAAGGCACCCTAGATGTAACTATTATGAAATTTCAAACACCACCTGGCTCTGCCCATACCCCAAGACCGCCCCACCATCATTTCATGGTGTGAGATCTACTAAGTAAGCCAATGATGAAGGACCATAAAGTTCATTATGAGTACTAGCAACATATCAATCAATTCTTTGGCTTTCTCTTCTTATTCGTACTTCTTTTATTGGCTTCCTTTACTTGCTATTCCTCGTATCCATATTATTATTTCAATCTCCCTTTCTTTGTAACTACTCTATCACCTTTCGTTTTCACCATATTAGTGAATTACTTTCTTATTCTATAAATTGTAAAGCTTAATCTAGAAATCATCATAGGAACGAATATACAATATACATAATACAGCAAGTGAACGAGCAACTGTTTTTCCTACATTGCGATATCGCCATTCATAAGGCGATGTTTCTTCTGTAAAGAGAGCAATTAGAGCATAGTGCCGTAAAGATGGCACAATAAATAGGGTCCAGCTCTGCGAAATGTAGGACGTCTGATGTCACATGACATTCATCTTGACTCTTACGATTGTAGTGACTGACATTGTGCAAGTGTACACGCCGAACTTTGGTTGGACTTCCTCTGTAGTTTGACTTCACAATGGAGCCACGTACAAGAAACACTGTGGTAGGTATAATCCTTCCTGTGTTTGTGCTAGGTCTCTTTGTGTATCCCTGGTACATTTACACCTTTCGGATATGCAGTAAGTGAACATTATGTAGTAATTGCCGGATGCCATGGCTCATCAGTGTGTTTCCTTACAGATACACTTTTCCCAGAAAACAAGGCCGAAGGAGGTAAATACAACAAAAATACATGAGAGACGAGAAGTTGAGTCGTTTGTTAGCTATTTTTATCACAATTACCTCGCTATTTGGTCTACTTGCCTTATCCTGTTATGTCCGAGTTCTGGTAGAACCGTCAGGAAAAGCTGTTCATGCAAGTGGTTACTGCGAATTTAGAGTAAAGAGAGACTGTGGGTGAGAGACTTACATTTGCTTGGACACAGCAGGTTGCAAACGTATCTCAGGGATCGCCGATACCACGATATTGTTATGCACCAGGACTGCTTGATACTAAGACACAATGTCCACTGATATCAGCAACGGCAGCAGAAGGAGGAAATGAACCCAATGAACGAACTGTGCTTCTTCCAACAGTGTGTATCACTCGCATGGATGGCATGCCTCGTTACTGCGACGTCTGCCAATGTTACAAACCTGATCGTACGCACCATTGCAAGGAGTGCAATGCATGTATTCTGCGGATGGACCAGTAAGTAGCTTGTATGATCACTAAGGTGTTTTATCCGATACGCTGATACTACCGGGTTCATATGACTACCATATGAATTCAGCCATTGCCCCTGGTGAGTTTGCGAATCTAAAATGAAAATCCTACAGACTTATACAGTGAGAAATGTGGAAATAGGATCAGTGGTTGTGTAGGACATCGAAATTACAAGTTCTTTTATCTTTTCGTGATATACAGCGCAATGTATGCGATATGGTCGCTCTGCAGCAGCATCCCGCTTATTGTGAACGCATTGTCCAAGAATGTATGCCAAGTGAGCGGTTGGGGGGGGAACCAAAAGCTCTTAGCTAATGCGTAGTCGGTTGGTGTAGGACACGACTCTAGATCCTCAGTGGATCGTTTTATTAGTGCTGTAAGTACTATTCAGATGTGTGGCAGAGCTATCTGTAGTAATTGGAACAGTAACTGACAGGGTTGTATGATTGTAGCGGTTTTGTATTTGGAATGACGTTGCTGGGATTTGCAGGAGTACACACTTATTACATATGCATGAATCAGACAACCATCGAACATATATCACGTCGTCCCTATGAAATTCGGGTAGACTTGGATAGAACTGGACATAACTATGAAATTGTGACGACACCACACTCGGAGCGCTTATGGAATCTGGGAACATGCGACAATTGGCGATCAGTAATGGGAAACAACCCATGGGGCTGGTTTGGTAGGTTATCGCTTACACCATTTTGCGCACGCACTGTCTGTATTTGTCTCAAACGTTTTCTTAGTACCGTGGTCAGGGGGTCTTGGCAACGGATACGTCTTTCCATACAATGATGAAGTGTATGCTCGCGTGATTGAGCGTGCCAAACACCAACGCATGATCTTGAACCCTACTGCCTCCTCCGATACTTCCAGAGTTTTGTAATCTTATGTGAAAATAAAAAGGGGTTTCATCGCTTATGTTGTCCATCAGTCGCTTGCAGGCAATATGATTAGATTTACCTAATCACAAGAGCCAAGTATCATGATAGTCAATTAGGATAGCAAAAAAAGAGGCTGTGAATAAACGTCAAGTTCATTTCTTATGCACATGGTTGAAAAGAAGGCTGAACGCCATCATACTAACAATAACTTGTGCTTTTGAACTTGTAAGTAATCAACAAGAGAGATTGGATGAAGGAAAAGATGTGTGCAAGATGACGATGCGTAACAACATTGTTATTTGTGAATTGTGGGCGTAGGGAAATCCTGTGAGCAAGATAATGATAAAGTATTTGTTTGGGATGATGCATTGATAGAAGGTATAAATAGATAAATTCTCTGTGCTGTTGGCAACATGATGCACTATCTGGCTCCCATGGTGGGGACGATTGCCAGGTCGTCAGTTGATTGTGATGGAGTCTATTTACAAGTGACGATGACGGAAAATCAGATATCCGATATCAGTTGGCTTGTAGTACGCTCCAGAACTGCTTCCGTTTTTCCACTTTCTCCAGCTCTCCATGAAATCGCCTCCTGAATCGCCAGTATTAAATCCTCGCCCTGCATCGGTTGTCGTTGAGACCTTAGGTGCTAAGACGTCAGAAACTAAGGAGGGATTGCCTCAGATCAACCAGTACATTCTAAAAAAGGAGATCGGCCGTGGCGCGTTTGGAACAGTGCATTTGGGTGTTGACAAGAACACTGGCACTGAATATGTAAGTGTAAGCCGTGGGCTTGCTCAACTTAACGACTAAGACACACTATACGCAGGCCATCAAGGAGTTCAGCAAACAACGATTACGTAGGAGGGAACAGTCTGCCATGCTCCGTCGACCAGGTGGACTTCGAGGAAGGGGTAGGGGCTTTGGACCCCAGGTCCCTAGACATGCTCAGAGTAGCGGCAACCCATTGGATCTCGTACGAACTGAGCTAGCTATACTGAAGAAGTTGAATCATCCACATGTAGTGAGATTATTTGAAGTATTGGATGATCCAGATAACGATTCGCTTTACATGGGTAAGTTGAGCCGGTGCAGGTTTATTTACAAGATACTACTGATGTCTGGAACGACATTTGTATAGTTTTCGAAATGGCACACAAGGGCGTCCTCATGGATGTAGAGGCAGGTGGAACTGTTACTCCTTATTCGGAAGAAATGGCGCGTCATTTTTTTCGAGACATGATTCTTGGAATTGAATATCGTAAGGATCGTTAGTCAACCGGCATGAACAGTTCTTTTGTCTCACTTTTTCTGAAGTACATTATAGCAACATTGTCCATCGCGGTATGATGCAACCAGTCTCTTGCAAACGATTCGCTGATTCAATTGCGTAGACATCAAGCCGGACAATCTGCTTTTATCGCAGGATGGTGTTTTAAAGTTTGTAGATTTTGGCGTTTCTGAAATGTTTCAAAAGGACAATGATCTATTGAAGAAATCAGCAGGAAGTCCAGCTTTCATGGCTCCAGAATTATGCACCGCGAATCATGGCGAAGTATCAGGAAAAGCTGCAGATATCTGGTCTATGGGTGTTACGCTTTATTGTTTGATTTATGGTCGTCTTCCTTTCATCAGTACCAACTTTATCGAGCTCAATTCCAAAATATGCAAAGATTCGTAAGTTCAAACGCGTTACAGTATGGAAAAAGGTCATACGGCTCAAATTGTTGAATACATAGTGTGGAATATGACAAGGACACCAACCCAGAGCTAGTCATGCTTCTACAAAGACTACTGGAGAAGGATCCTGAAAAGCGGATCACTATATCGGAGCTACGGGTAATGTATATAAACATGGGATAATGCGTGAACTTAAGCTGTACGGTCAAGGTGGATCCCTGGGTGACGAAGCATGGAGAAGAACCATTGATTTCAGAAGAAGAGAACAACGCTGCTATGGTCACTGAAGTCACTGAAGAAGAAATCAACAGAGCCATCTCCAAGATCGTTCCTGTATTCATGGTGGTAGGTTACAAAAGAAAAATGCATGTAGCATGTACCCCTTTCTTTAACCACCTGTTCTTGCAGATGAAGGCTGTAAGCAAATTCAAGCGGCATTCAAGATCAATGTCTCAACAATCTCTCAGCAAGGTGATGGATAAGCCTTCTTCCCAAGAGAGTAGCGACAACGATGACATCGAGCAGCTAAAGACAGAGACCGAAGATTTGCATATTTCATCGTAATGTAGAGATATTAAATGTTTATATTTGTACAAAATATAGTTTATTATGTGCACAAAAATCGCTATGCTTGCTTGACATGATTTTCCTCAATTCACCTTACTTTTTCCTTACTCTCCATGATGTGCTCGATCGTAAACTTTGTGTAGCATAGAGTGACTCTGCGTTTCCACCACACAACCGGTATTAGTTCGTTCATGTGTTTATAGAAATGACATCTAAGAGCTGAAAGATAATCCTGCATACAACACTTAAAGTAACAATATTACCGCTATAGGGATAACCTGTCTCTGAGGAGTGAGACATCAGTAATTGTATCGTGTGGACATGAACGACGTTGTTCCAGTCCCGATTAAAGGGAGCAGGGGCTAAGGAGGCAGCTAGGGGCTTCAGCAACAAAAGAGAGCTTTGACTCGCAAAGTAAACACCGGCTGCCTTGCGTAACTCTTTTTGACCCAGATCCATACTGATGAAACGGCATATGATTCAGTCTGCTGCAGCTATAACCTATAAATGCTTACCGAGCAAAAGTATTTCCAGTACTTTTCTAAAGCTCCAGAATATGCAGTTCTTCTTCGTGTCTCTATGTCTGTTGTGTCTCTTTTATTCTGTGATGGCGGCAGAGCAGAGTTTTGAAGGCGTGGCAACTGTTATGCAGTTTCGACCACTGAAGAACATATCATTGACTAAACGTGGTCATGGTAATGGTACATGGTATTGTGTCGACATAGATTTATTATTGCATACACAGAGAATAGCTAACAGCAGCTTACTACAGGTATGATGGAAAAGATCTCCTAAACGCCGCTTGCTACGATCGAAATGGGATGCCAAGATGGGACGCGACAATAAACGACATGATAGGAGCTATGGTACGAGTGTGACCGATATTTAACAGTTGATTTTCTTGCTAACCAATACCCAATGCATCGCTCAGGCTATGAATGGTTTTGAAAACTGCTACAAATGTCTACGAGTGACAAACAAGAAACATCGTAATTTATCCATCACCATTATGGTGGTAGATAAATGTGCTGCTTGTCGAGTCGGTAAGTAGTAAATCTCGGATATGTAGCTATGAAACAGGGTACATCTTACATGTCTTGAACTACAGGAAAAGCCATCGACCTCACTCCAGCCGCATTCCAAAGACTTGCACCAAAGGGTGACCTTCAATTAGGTGTATTAGATATTAATTGGAGCCCTGTATCCTGTGATCATTTGAACCATCATCCTGAGCTTCCTGATGAATAATGTGTGGCAGCAGCTGAAAAACGTTTCGCAATATCAGCGTCATTTCAAGCCTGCTTATACCTAATCATATCGCACTAGTTAATACAGTAATGACATAACGAATAAGAGCAAAAGTGTACTTTACAATTATTGCTGTGATAAACAGCATGTCCCACTATTGGTCATGGGAAAGTTGCTTGATTTTATTGGTTGAGTGTAGGCTTGCGCCACTAACATTTCTTGGACACGTCTTCGACTACTTTTTTCTACTTTTCACAATGGATCAGCAGAAGCACACGCGATCTCCCACAGATTTTCTTAGTACGGTGCTTGGACGACAGGTTCTCGTGAAGCTCAATTCTGGAATCAACTATCGAGGTATGAAATAAATACATGCAGACGACCTAGCTAAACCAAAGGAAAACGCATGCCATTAGGAATTCTGGCTTGCCTGGATGGTTATATGAACATTGCGCTTGAAAACACAGAGGAATACGTGGACGGCAAACTGAAAAATCGTTATGGTGATACTTTTATTCGAGGAAACAATGGTATGTGGTGAAAGATAAGAAACGACATACAATGTTGATACTGACACGCAATCAGTACTCTATATTAGTGCTGAAAAGCCATGATGGCAATAAACGTGGAATATATAATTGACACATGGAAGAGCATTTACAGTTTTTATAAAACAAACGCTTCTACAGGTGCGGACAGCCTATGGTTCATAGGAACAAAGCTGTGTCCTGTCCGTGTATAATGAAGCGAAGATCTCTCATTTTTCTAAAGGAACAAGTCAGTGCTACCATGAGTACGAGACATAATTACTGGATGAGTGCTGGGGTGGGCATATCTGCTTCCTTGAGACAAAATGACAATATTTATTTCATGATGATTCTAATTGTTCGTTGGGAGACTCGCTTAATGATGGCTCCATTGGTGGGCTACAAACATCATATTAATACACATCTCTTAATACTATCATGTATTTGATTTACCTTGGTCGGCGCCCTTTGCCTCTTAAAGCTGATAACTTGACAGTTGGGTGATCTGTTGGGGTAAGTAGCTCGAAACTGCATAAAAGTTCTTCGCTCACACTCATGATTGCCCCAAAATTATCAAATTCCCCACAGTAATTTGGAGCTGAGAAGACAGTGACCAAGGCTTTTTCTGCAAAAAACTCATAGCCATCTTGAACCACCTAGGTTTAGGCAAATAATGAGTGACGAATTAATTGTAAGTGTCGATCTCCTTTACCATATGAGCGCGACAAACAAGATCAAGGTCAAATTTCGCGAGAAACTCATTGACAATACGCTTTCCAAAACAATATGAGACGCCTCGTTCGCTATCTTCCCAGTCTTCCGTGGTATCCGATGGATCCGACCATAAAAGATCATTCAGCAAGCCGTATTCTGGTACGTCTGTTGGTCGAATAATACTCCTCACATCGTCTAAAGAATTGAGTGATGGGCTCAGACCACCATGCACACAAAATATTTTGCCTGCTACTAGGCCTGCTATTGGTAGTGCATTGAATGCATCAATAAAAGTCTTCCAAATCTTCATGTTTGTCCTCCGTTTACACTCATCATAGAAGCCATAAACTAGAGAATGTCAGTATGGTTATACTAGTATAATACAATACAATACAAGTGTTTTACCTCGAGTAACATTGGCACATTCGTGATTTCCTCTAAGAATGAAGAAGTTTTCTGGGTATTTGATCTTGTAACAGAATAGTAAAAGGATGGTTTCTAGGCTTTGTTTTCCTCGGTCCACATAATCTCCAAGAAATAGGTAATTCGACTCTGGTGGAAAGCCGCCCTTTTACAAAGTCCGCGATCAGAGATTTTGATGCATGATTTTGAGTGTCGCTTACCATTTCGAATAGTCGGAGTAAATCATGATACTGCCCATGAATGTCGCCTAATATCTTGACTGGAGGATTCAGCTCGATCATTGACTAACGCGTATGTAAGTAAAAGGCTTTGATTAAGAAATAGATTGCGCTTACCGGTTGGCTAAGGAACACTTCTTGGGCTGCTTTGCATATAGCTGCGATTTCGGAATTCCGAAAACACACCGATTTATGGATTTTTCCCTCCATACCAACCTCCAGCAACCGCTTGATGCATTCATCAATATCCAAGTTACTTCCAATGGAACGTACTGAGCTGGTGGTAAGTTGATTTTGGGAGGATACAGTCAATTGATTATAGTCAAGCGCCTGAGACGGGTCGCTGTCGCTGTTTTGTAGAGGAGCTTGCTGATCGGCAAACACATCTGAAAAGGCATTGCTAGAATTTGCTTGTGCTGTGTTCGATGGTAATGGCTGAGTATTATTCGCATTCACAAGTATAGAGTTGAGTGAAGTAGTCTGTGGCAAACGATCAAGGTGTCAGTAAAGAGGAAATACATGATCTTAGTCTAATCATGCATTACTGTATTATTCGAATATTCATTTTCGGGAATCTCTGAGCGGATAATACTAGGCCGTTCTTTACGCTTCTTCGAGCTGATATTTCCCATGGTATGAAAACAAAAAGATTATGATGCGAGACGTAAAGGAAAAGATCAAAGAAGGGAAATTGAAGAAAACGGGGGTTTACTTAAAAGAATTTGGATAGTATTCGAACTGATGTTTCACTCTTTTCGTCGTGTTTTTCTAGGGCGGCACTCGCAGTTAACGTTCAGCTGGCAAAGTCAATTCTTCCACGCAAGTCTTGCTCTTCAACTTTCATTTCGTAACGGCAATTGTAAGAAGGCCTGATATACTATTAGGAATTCTCCTATTCCTGAGAACCTTGATGTGTTAAAGCAGGTTACATGGCACACCCCAATTAATGTATCAGAAGTGAGCTTTCACCTATCTCAACAGAAATGATTGTATTTCAGAAATCTTCGAATACATTTATAAGCTGACATGCTACATTGCTTTGCGTCTGAAAATATAAAAGTCGCGGGGACATGGTACAATTTTGACGGATTCATGTAGCTCAGCAAAATCTTTGGGCTCTCAACACAAAGGTTGGTCTAGTAGTACAACCTTTGGCCTTTCAATACAACCTACGTAGTGAATCCAATACAGAATAAAGCGGCATTTAAAGGGACAAAGGGAAATAGAGAATATGGAAGTAAATCTGTGGTTGGATGAATTGCCTGTGATGTTGATCCATCTGTATATACTTCAAGCATAAGTGCTGTCTATGAGCTACATATTACTGAGAGAATGAGATAGAGGAAAAAAAAGCGGGGTAACTGCTTATAGCAGCTACATACTATTTTATTGCCAAGTCAAATACACTCGCTTCTCCACTTTGGACCCATTCCGATTCGGATTTGCAGTTCACTGTGACTGGAGTGGTGCGTGCAAATAACCAACCACGCTGTGCAAAATCAACCCTTTCTTTCAGGAAGTGCTGCTGTTAGTAGCAGCGTCTTGCCATGAAATCTGAGACCTTTCGAGTGAGTGCAGATGTATACCTGGGGTGCTGTTTGCTCTACTGGCAATCGCGAATTCAGGAGCCCTCTCTGTGTTTTGCGTCTGGTGTGTCATTCCGTCAAATAGGAAGTGCCGCTGTTAGTAGTGACATCTTGTTACGAAATCTGAGACCTTCCGAGTAAGTGCAGATGTATACCTGGGGTGCCGTTTGCTCTACTGGCATTCTCCATTCCAGGAGCCCTCTCTGTGTTTTGCGTCTGGTGGTGATGATACATCAAATAGAAAGTGCCGCTGTTAGTAGTGCCAAGTCGCGCGAAATCTGTCAACCTTCCGAGCAAGTGCAGATGTATACCTGGGGTGCCGTTTGCTTTACTGGCATTCTCCATTCCAGGAGCCCTCTCTGTGCTTGCGACAATTACGAAGAATTGACTGTATCGATTACTAATGCAGCTTTATTGACGTAGATACTTTTGATGGCGAACTTCGCCGACCGGTTTTCTCCTTTGGTAAGGCAGTGTGCACAATTCACTATTCATTTTATGTAACATTTATGGGTATTATTAGTCAGGGTCATGTCACGCAGTCACCAAGTTCCCCAGCGTTTGTTCTTGCTTCCTGTATGTACTTTCCCCCTTCCCAACTTCCAAGAAACGAAGACCGAATGTAATAAAGTGAATCGGTGGCATGTTCAACAACTGATCCATTGTTCCAGTCCTTAACGAATGCGAGCATAAGGTTAATGTGCGTTGGTTACGAGCAGAGCTGCTAGACCAACCTTTGTGTTGAGAGCCCAAAGATTTTGCTAAGCTACATGAATTACTTAAGATTGTACCATGTCCCCGCAACTTTTATATTTTCAAACGCAAAGCACTGTATCTGGTTTTGCACATTCCTTTATCAAATGGACTTAGCAGTTAATGTGATCGAAGGATCGTCCTAGCTTTAGGAGAGTAATACTTGACTGAAATATCAGTATATTGTCACAAACAGTGGGTAATATTCAATCGTGGGATGGCTTAAGCGGAAGGGTAACGACTATGTAAAGGTTGTGAGTGACATGAAAGGGTGGCAAAATAGGAGAGTTACTGGCAGATGCATGGTTTATCAGCAGTAGCCAAGAGTATTGCACAGACAATGACTAGATCGATCAAAGAAATCGGAACTTTGATCAAAAGAGATCAGTGATCTTGAATCAGCAGATGATGGATGAAATTCATGCTTAGTTCAAGAATATTATGCACCAATGAGACGAGAACAAATGATGGATGTATCATGCAGAATGTCCGCAGCACGTTCGGCTTCGCGTATCTTCCACATATGGCTTACACAAAGAAAGCGACGGCATATATACTCGATTGTAGCCCTTCAATGGGCGTTACCATGCCCAACCACAATCGAACTGTATATCAAGAAGCAAAAGACATGATTGTTTCTAAGCTTGAAGACCGAGTAAGTTTCTCTTTTTGCAAAAGTCAACATTGTCACTTACAGACCTTAACAACAGATTCTCGCCGGAAGGAAAACTGATCAGACAAGTGTTATCTTGGCAGGCACAGAAGGTGTATATATAGGATATTAGGAATGGATCAGCAGTGATTTACACGCGTCTTCTAGGCACCGATAATATTGTGGCAACTGAGAAACCAGGACAGTACCAGCATGTCACGACGTTATCTGATATCAGTCAACCCGACCTCGCACTTGTCAGAAAACTGGTCAATGTTCCAATGATAGAATCAGATGAATCGGCTGCAGATAGTAAGAAATGGTATTTGAACATAAGAACTGTCAATTAAACATTCGCATAGTGTGCGATGCTATCATTGTGTCCATCGAAGTGATTCGGAAGCACTGTCGGCATTTGAAGTATGACAAGCATATCCAAGTCATCACCACACTTGACAATGAAATCGATTGGTTGGATATTGAAGCCATTCAATCCATGTTGAAACAAGAAAATATATCCATCACGGCTATGTATGTGTGCTTTGAAGGGAGGTAAATGACATGATGCTAACATAAATACAGATGTGTAGGACTTGACAACACACTGAAGGGAAAAAACAATCCAAGCGAGAGACAAGTATGATAGTTCGCCTGCCAGTGAGGAAGAGAATGTTCACCTTGATTGATTAGAAATTGAATGCTGAACACTGGGAAAAGTTTATCAAAGGAGTTCCCAACGGCGAACTTATCGACTACGAACCAGTCTTTACAGAGATGCAGAGATTCAGAAAGAAGGAAGTGCGCCCATCTCCGACATACCGTGGATATCTTCATCTTGGTGATCCTGCTACCTATCCTGATACGTCTTTGGCTATCAGTGTGAATATGTATGCTCATATCTATGAGGCAAAAGTGCCAACTGCCAAAAAATGGTCCGCTATTTCACGCGTGGTTGACAGTCATAATGAAAGCGGACAATTGAGTCATCAAGTGGAGACAGAGAAGAAGTACACAGTCAAACCTGCAGACGAGGCCAACAACGAAGGCGAAGATACCGTCATGAGCAAGCCAGTTGATGAGAAGGACATTCAGAAAGCCTACAGATTTGGCAAGACTCTGATCACTGTATCAGAAGAGGTGGAGGATTATTTGAAGCTTCATACCGAGCCAGAGATGACTATACTTGGTTTTTATCACAGCGATGCAGTGAGCAACTAAGATATACCTGTATGACTTTATTCTGAAGTGATATCCTTAGATTCCAAGAGATTACTTGATGTCCAATGTTTATGTCATTACGGCGGGAAGTTATAACTCTGCCTATGCTGGAATGGCCATCTCGGTGTTAGCCCAGACGATGCGAAAAATGTCGGCTGTTGCTCTTGTGCGGCATGTATCTCGCGCAAACGTACCACCCAAGCTTGCAGTTTTATATCCGTATTTTGCAGAGAACGTAGATGCTCTTCATTTTGTTCAGGTAAGTCAATAAACTGATCTTATTTGACAAGGCGCTTACAAAATGTCAGGTTGCATATGGCGGTGATGTTCGTCAATTTGCGTTTAATTCTTTGGACAAGGTGTTGACAGCTTCAGGGAAAATTATTCAAAGTGATCATCCTTATCTACCAACAAAGGAGATGGAAGATGGCATGAAAGATCTGATTGATATGATGGATGTCGAAACTTTGGACCAAGGCGAAGATGGGTAATGTAATAACTGCGAGCTGCCTCCTATCATGACTCATGCATATACTTAGCTATGAGTATCTCGACCCTGAAGAAACATACAATCCGCGTTTGTGGTTGGTGAACAAAGCTATCACGACTCGAGCATTGAATCCTGCTGCACCGATACCTGAAATTGATCCGAGACTTTCGAAGCAATTGGAACCGATACCGAAGCTTCTTGAACGATCCAAAGAGTCAGTTTCTCGTCTTAAACGGCTTTTGAACATCAAACAAGGTAAGCGAAATAAGTAATGTATATGAAAAATTAGTCTTACTGGTTCCAATAGTCGATCCTAAGAAGAAGAAGAGACGCTATGTGGCTAATGATCAGCTAGCTGAAGAGGATCATGGTGATCGACGGAGCGTGGAAGATATTGTACGAGGTGGCGAACAAGAAGCCAAAGGCGTGGGTAGTCTTTTACAGAAATCCAGGGATGTACGCGAGATTTCTACAGCCAATCCTGTTGCCGACTTTGAGGATATGGTAAAGAATATGAACGAAGACTTAGTGACAGAAGGTAGAATAAAGTCAACTCAGGCATTATGCGATACTAATTGTGATTTCTTGCATAGCTGTTACACAAATGTCCAAAATGATTCTCCAACTCGTTACCACGTCTTTTGGTGATAGACAGTATGGAACTGCCATGGATTGTCTCAAAGTGCTAAGATCGACTGCAGCAAAGGAAAACGAGTCCGAGGATTTCAATCGCTTCATGATCCAGTTAAAGAACACATGTGACCCAGGAAATCCACAATCACGTCGCCTTGACTTTTGGAACTTGATGAAGAACGAAGGCATTACATTGATCACAAAAGAAGATGCTCCTGATAGTGAAGTGACCCCAGAAGAAGCTGAAGCTGTAAGAACATCATCCATTTATTCGTTATTGAGTTACTAATTCTTCTATATTATAGTATCTTAAGGAAGTTGATAGAGCCAAGGACACGTTAACGTCGACTCCAATGGAAGCAATGGAAGAGGAAAATGATATGGATGAAGATGATGATTTGGTAAGTGTATCATCAAACGTGTTTAATATGTCTACATACTTATGTATTCTAGTTTGCAATGATGGAGTGACTGAATCGTACCAGACTTATAGCATTGTTAGCATCATAGCGGATATAATACGTACATAAAAGGGGTTTAGCAATTGTTGCACTTGAATTGTCCAAACAGGACGTGACCAATTTTACTTTTCATGATATGGTACTTTTTCAAAAATCAGGCAATACCCCTTCAGCATCGCATACCAGTCAAATAGCACACAGCAATGGAAAAGAGAATGCAAAGGACGACAGACAGCAATCAAGTGTTTGTGCCTCTGCAAAGAAAAGCAAAGTTGTACCGAAGCGACGCATTAGCGCGAACGACATTGACGACGACGACGACGATTTTCAAACATTGATAACACCACGGCTATTGAGTGACCGGCAGCGAAAACGACATAAGAAGAGCATCATATCACAGAGCGCTTTACAAGAATCGCATAAGCTTACAGCAACAAAGAGTACCTCTGGTGCTACGACCAGTCCGACCTATATCAAGCATGAAAAGCAGCCTGTATTTGAGATTGAGGACTTTGAGAATATTGATATCAAACAAGAGCAACGACCTAATACCACCTTTGAGATTGATGATTTCAGCAATGACTCTGATCAAGAACGCGAACAGCGACAACACCTTGTATCTGTCGAGTCAGTTACTGCTAAAGATGATAATTCAGTGGTTAAACAAGAGGCAACAGTATTTGAGATTGATGATGACATATTCGATTTGTCGGATGAACATGGTGAAAACAATATCCCATCCCACAGTAGACGACTTATTAGTACATCTGATGATGATAATGATATTCGGGCAAGTCCACTCCTTTCGCCACGGATGAACAAGGTTTGTACTCCAGTAGAGTCGATTAAGAATCCAAGTTAATTAGATATACTTTCCAGCCTTTAGTGGAGGATGAAGAATGCCCATTATGCTTTCAAAGATTTCCGCAATCTATCATCAGAGATCATGCTTCCGACTGTGTTGGTATTCCTTCAACCCCTGAGGATGAGCCGCCTTTACCTACCCGACAAGACGACACTTTGGACATCAACTCAAGACGACATCATCGCATATCACGACAATCACAACTACCACCTGCCTATCAACCACAAAGACGATCGCAAGGAACAAACCGCCAAATCGGTCTCAGAGACGATGACCAAGATACCACACCAAGTCAAGAATATCGTACATGTCCTATATGCAATGACTGGATTCTTATCAGTGATCTCGAGACGCACGTGAACATGGAACTTGAAGGTATAGAGCAGCAACAAGATCAGCAACGTCAGCAACAAGGTCCATCTTTATCGCCCAGCCTACAAAGCAATGATCCAATACCCGTCAGTGATACTGAATCTGACGGCAGTGTTATCGATATAAGTAACGAACCAGCAGAGATTGATGAAGATGATGGCTATTTATCACCTTTGGAAGGATTTGTCAGTGTGCAAGAGAGGCGTAGTCAAGATCCTGAATTTGAGCGCTACTTCGAACAAGTACCTATTGAGACAACTGCATCAACTTCGCAAAGGAGGAGAAGACAACAGCAGAATCCATCAAATCGTCGTCCAACAAGATATCGTGGTTTCAATCGTAGACAATACTTTGCAAACAAAGCCAGGCGTGCTAAGCGATAATAGTAGTAGTGTCGATCTTTATTGTCAAATTGAATATAAAAAGACGATTATTTGACTCAGGAACAGTTCGTTACAAGGGTTGGGTTAGGGAGGGAAAAAAACATGTACATTATGCACGTCGCACAGGCAATCGAGTGCCACATACTAATCTACCTGAACGGCATTGTCCTGTCGTGAATCTGTTGTTGGCACTAGACGGGGTTATCGGGTTATTGAACGATGATGCATGCATCTTGCGGATTGGAATATGACTGGTTGCAGTCTTGTTGTTAGCTATCGACACCCGTGGACTTGGGATAGTACTCGCTGATAAACGCAATCGCGGTATACCACTTGTTCTATTACTAGGGCTGTTGTTATCATTATAAGGGATGTGATTGATACTCGCGATTGGCTTTTCTTCTTCAGTGACAGTAGGTGCTTGAGCTGCGCGACATCTGTCGATTATCAAATCCTCTGGTGATGAACAGTCATCTTTAAGAAGGACTTCTTCTATAGCAGTTGTCCCAGCACTCGTTGATAAGGTGGGCTCACGATCTTGTTGCATACTATCATTTTGACCCAAAGACATCATTGATACATTGCTGCTTATACATTGCTCTCCTTCATCTTCAATTGATACTGTATGTGCAGGCATAGTGGCAACCGATTCACTGCAAGTAGCAATCGATCGTTGATCATCATCCTGATCCTTGTTTCCAACAACAGCGTCATCAGCGTTTCGGCTTGATTCATGAGAAAGATTCTCAAGGCTTGAAACAAGTGATCGGGTAGAATGACTGTTATCAGTTTCAGTAGAAGAGCATGATGGAGGGACACTGATGTCAGACGCAGAAATCGTTGTCTTGTCTACAGCTGTGCGTAAATTACGTTTGCTGATGAGACGAGTGGTTGGAAGAGGATAGGTTGTTTTATCTTGAGATATGTTTTTGACCGATGGTCTTTTTTTCTTTCTAAAGAAGAACATGATGGTAAGAACAGCAGTTCTCTTGGGAAAGAAAAAAGGGGAAAGAAAAGGGGGAGCTTGTGTGTCCTCTTTTACTTAGGGAGTGCATAAGCGATAACATGCAGCTGGTTTCTCACACTTAATCCTTAACATGTTTTATTAAGATATAAAGAAGATTAAACGTAACGTATTTCATCTATTCCTAAGCTACGTCGCACTTGCATGATCGCGACCAGTTCCTTAATGGATTCCTCCAAAATGATTACATTGTTCAATAGCATGGATAAAGAAATCTCAGTGGATTTATCCATCCTCCGTGCCTGAGATGGATTGACAGCCTTTGGAGCAAATGTATCTTCATCTTCAGGATCAAGGCTAAAGATAGGTTCCTCATAATCGGATACGAAGCGAGCATTGAATTGTGGTTGAAGACGTATATTTCGAGTCTTCCGAGCATGAATAGCAGGAGGAGAAAGAGGGTTGGCAATGATGGGATTGGGGGTATTGGGTGCTGTTGGTGTAAGCAATGAATAGATAGATTTCCCAGGGGCAGCCGCTGCTGTACCAATAACGGATGTTGACGTAGAAGGACGCATAATCACCGATGCTCTTCTATTACTTGCAGCGGGTGGACTTGCTAGACCAAAGTGCTTGTTATCTGGGAACAATGATGCCCTTCGTCCTGTATTGATTGTAGTAGCAGAAGTTGTTGTAGTTGTTGTTGTTGTGGTAGTGGTGGAGGAGGAAGACATCATGAAGGGAGTTGCTGCATTTTCATGACTAAATTCGTTATCTCCCATCATCAAGCAGTTTCTTCGCTCTTCAAGTAACTGATCAAAATCATCGACTTCAGAACGATAACAATCAATTTGTTGTGTGAGGACTTGGAATAAAGTGAAGAAAGGAGGATAGGATTTGAACTGAGTACGTGCTGTCATACGCCCCGAATTCAAGTCTACGCCGAAGTCAACAGATCGATCATCATCTTCGTCAAAATCGTTGTCTTGGTCGTGGATAAGATTGGAAGTGGTAGTGGTAGCAGTGTTGGAATGTGATGCGTAAATATCGTTTGCACTAATGCCATCAGTGTCGTTGCGATGAGGTAGTTGTTCTGGATGTTTGAGAACAAGTATATCTTCTGGCTTCGATCGATCAGATTCGCGAAAAGTGACCCAACCTTGCAAACTTCGATAAGGACAAATCGCGAGTGCTGATATAACTCCAATGAGCATTAAATTCAACTCAGGAGACTGTGCAAAAAATGGATTCAAAAGATCAAGAAGTATCTGCATAAGAGGATCATTACTTCTGATATGATACTTGAACAAATTACTGGGTGGTTTGTAGCAAGAACTTGCTTGAATCGCGATATCATTGCTGTCATCAAATCGCTGCCCATACTTGAAACTGCGTCTACGCTCGCTTTTGGGTGTTGGAGGACCACCAGAGTGTTCAGAAACCCCATGCATACCAGTCATAGTTTGGTAACATGCATCGCACTCCATACAGGCTTCCATATCTTGCAAATAGTCTTCATATCCATTTTCATCATGTTGATGTTGGTTACGCACACGAGAAATGAGTGAAAAATATAGTTCGATTTCCCGTAAATGATGCGAAATTGTTGTTGATGGCTTATCGCTGTTGCTGCTCACATCATCTGCTTGATAAGAAAGTAAGCGTAACGAATAGCGACAGTGGCGAGTGATGAGAGTTTTGAGTAGTTTGAGAGTTGCAATGACAGTTGGTTGCGACTTTGAGTATTTGAGACGATACATGATCAAGTCTTTGAGCGTAAAGCGACCGACATCATCGCCATCATCATCCATCAAGAAGCCGACCACCAGGCTGGAGAGTTCATCATGATGCAAGATTTGTAAGATCAGATCAAGATAGCTGATAACTGCAACAGACGATCCATCTCTATCTGAACATTCCTCAATTGTTGGATACAAAATCTTCTCCAAAAAAGGTGCACGGATACTTTGTAAAAGACGGGCACAAATTTCAGTGTTGGGACAACGAATAAGTACATCTTGGCAAAATTCAAAGAGCTTCAAAAATGAGTCGAGCTGATAGCGAAAACTGGGAGAGCTGGATAACTCGACTCCAAGTTCTAATGGTATTTTGCCGGGTGACACTTCGTGACCAAGTAGATAAGCAGCAAAATCCGAATTGATCTCAGCATCGTTTTTGATGACAAGTTTGCGTGGCAATTGAGAATACAAGGCACATAAACCAGCACCCATGGTCAATGCAAAATCAGACTCAAGAATGAAGTCACCTAATTGATGCGTCGCCATTTCCATGATAAACAGCAATCCAGTCCTCGCATAATCACCGGTACGACCCTCTCGATGGACGAAACGTAACAAGTAACTGAATAACAAGAATTCATATTCAGGTTCTTTGGTAGATTCAGGTGTACGAATAGGATTCTCGGGTGGTGGTTGCTTTGCTTTTTGTGGTGTAGTGAGCCAACGTTTGTCATGGAAGAAAATGTTGAGTAATACTGGACGACCATGTATCTTTGAACAAATCGTATACATCAAATCCACCAAGTCCTCGTGATATACATCACTTTGTCGTTGATCAATCACACAGAATCGTAACAGCTTGATAGTCGGGCCATGTACTTCTTTATGCTCCAGGAACCAGTATCCCAGTAAATCAACCATGTTGGCTATTGTGCGTATCAATTCTCCACGTATTCCCACAGGATGATCGGACTTCTCTGCCACATTGACGAGTCGTCGTAGTAACTGATTCTTGAGTAAATATTCCATGCAGTCGCCATATTCCATACACGCTCCTGTCGCATCGTCATCTTGTCGTGCTTCTTCGTCCACAAGCATATCGGTCATTTGCTGAAGTCGTTCTGGAATATCAGTCTGTTCGACATGCATGTGCGCCTTGCGATCCTCCACCATAAGGACACTCTATGTTGATACTGGGATGAGTGTTTGTAGTTGCACATTAGCATATATTGTCATCTTGCTCACATGGACATCGTTCCAGCAGTCCTGGAACTTGGCCAGTTGCATGGCACCAGTGACCTGTGTCTTGCGTGGTACGATAGTCCTTTTAAACTTTGCAAAATAGTAGTCCATAGGTGGTATTATAAGGAAAAACTGGTTGCATTCAACGACTTTATTCTATTTTACAACTCAGGTAGCAGAGCTCGTGATAGATTCTACAAGACCAGCGCCTAATCTCTCAATTTCTTTCAAGATCCCACTGAAGTTCGTTGTCACCATTTTGGATATCTCATTCTTGCTGCCTTTGGAAGGAACCTTTTTTCAATGTGTTAGTGCCAGAACATATATAGACAAATGTTATTAGTAAAAACTTACCAATACTCCATTATCATTCATATCTGCTGGTACAGTATTCAATCCAAGACCCACTCGCCATTGTTTAGCTGCAGTTACTTGAGGATCCCAGACCAAGCCAATCTTATCACCACCATGTTTGTCATAGAATACTAACAAGGCGTCACCATATATATCCTATACAACTCGGCCAAATTAGCATGCTTTATGTTAGGACACTATCATTAATGCTTTCTTACCATTATTTCCTTTACAAATTCCGTCACAGGATCAAATCCTACATAAGGTTCTTCACCTAGAATTGGCTTGCCCATCTTTGCAAAATGATTCTTCTGTGCATGAATGTTCTCATAATATCTTGTGCATCGTGATGTCTTTAACTGAATCACTGCGTGATAATCTGCCATTGATGTAGTGTACAAGCCCTAGAATAAACATCAGTCTCCCATTCACCATAATTCTGTCTCCTTCTTACCTTGATGTGTCTAATGCCATTGGATGAAAATACATTGCTTAAGACCTTGACTGATTCCTTTGCCAGCATTTGTATGCGAACAGCGATAGCTTTGTTCGGTCTGGACTGCGACCAGCGCACACCTTGCAGATCCTTGGAAGTGGCAACGAACATAGCACCCTGATTCATTTGGGGACTCCTTTGCCGCAACAATGTAAAGTTCTTGTATGCTTCGTCTCGCATGCCAGTTGTTAATTCTTGCTCAATGTCTACTAAAAGTGGCGTCTTGTGCCAAGTCCATGTTGCCAAAAGATGTAATACACGCATAGCACCTGTCATGGGGGATGTTGGCGGAGTCCATGGATGGGGATCCACAAATATGTATGAGCAAAGAAGTTCAACAAGTTCATCGGTCACATGGCATGATAACAAATGGGCGCTGAACCATCGTTTAACAAGGCGAATGGTTGCAGACAATGCAGGAAACTTGGCGCATAACGCTTGAATGTGAAATGTATGAAGTTGCTGATAATGAAATTGATACAAGTGCTTTTGAAGCGCCTTTTGTGCCTTCTCCTTCACAAGTCCATCGTTTTTGTTGATAATACTTTTGAGAATCAACTCCTCATGAGGTACATGCAAGTGGCATCGGAAGACGAAGCCTTCAAAGTATACATCCAAATATCCACGAGCTTCCAGATCGTTTGTGAGCGTGTGATCATTCACCACTACTGATTCAGTTGCTCGTCGTTTCTTGAGAATATCTGATATCCTGAGACAAAAAGCTGCTTTGACTTTTTGCAATGCATCCATATCATCCGGCCATTTGCTGGATCTTTCTAACTGCACAATCACATCGATCGGATCAATGTACCTTCCAATAGTTGGTAGCGTCACCAAGGTATTAAAGTCAACTGCATGTGGCAGAATAGGTGATGAATAGCGAAGAGCAGGTGAGCAAGGATAGATATTGCTGATCAAGAGCGGTAACTCCCCATCGACAGACCGTAACATCTTTGCTAAATCATTGTATGCTGTCATAACAGGCTGAAATCCAGTAATCTCAAGTCGATGATCGAATATGTTGTTTGGTACGCTCTTCGATACGTGAAGGAATGGATACAATTGACTTGCCCAATAATGCAAATGTTCTTCACTGATACCAAAGTGTCGCTTGATCAAATGTTGCACAATCCTCTGCACAATTGTACTTCTGTTCTCGTATCCTTGGTAATTCCATACAACACTTTCCACAATGCTTCCATCCTTGAAACGACGCAGTTCTGCCTTGTCACCCCAAAATTCACGAAATTCCTTGCATTCCTCTGTTTTTTGAGCATCAGGGCCTTGATCAACGAGTCTTGGAGCATTATCAGGATTCAATATAAGCCCAATACTAATTGTATGGGGGGATGATGATGATGCTGCCTCTGATTGAATGTCCCATGTATCTTCAATATTCCTTTGCACGGCCACCAGATCCACTCGATTCGTCAGTCCCTTTTTCAACACACTGCCAATATGTTGGGCAAGATATTCTGAATAGATTGGATACTCGGACTTTGTATGATCATCATAAGATGGGATAGTCGTCGAAGGTGTTGGAAGAGTCACAAAGTTGTCGAATCGTAATCCTGCTTCATTCACATTTCGAAGGAACAAAGCTTCAAATCGATCGACTGTATCATTCAGATAGGACATTGCCAACTTGGCTTCATGTTGCAGCTATGACGAGATGTATGAGACCTTGAATAAAATAATCATCGGATTATCATACCTGATCTAATGAAGACTTGCTCATATGTGCTGCCATGTTCACAGTGCCGGTAGGATCGACGATGACCACTTGATAGTGACTCGTAAAGTTCTCAACAGCAAACTAAAAGTCAAGTGTTAGAAAATGAAAAAGATGCCTACAAATTTCAATGATATCCTTACATTGTCATGACTCGATTTGCCAATAAAAACAGGGTCCTTTTCAAAGTCGTGTGTACCTATTCCCTTATATGAGTACTTTTCACTGTAATCATCCTTGACACTTACTCAGAAAGTCAATTGTGCCTCTCAAAAGTTGATACGAGCTATGAGATGTTGATAGTTTGCGTCCTCCCCCAGGAAGTCCTCCTTGAAGCAGATAACCCATGATCATGGCAAACAAGAATGTATTGAATCCGGAACCTGTTTGACTCATATCCAATCCTCGTTGATGGAGCCAAATACGTCCCAGCTTTATGGCATCTCGAAAACCTTCACAACTCTTGCTGTGCTGGTATAGAAAGGCAGAATTGGCAGCCAATGTAGTATCCATCAAGACAGAAGCATTGTATTGCGGAGTAGGTCGATGAACTTCATCATCCGAATCAACATGTCGCATATTCGCTTTTCCTGGAGCAAGTCGGTGCACAGGGAAGACATCAGAAGGAGCGCATGGTAAAATTCGAATGATGCACTTGGTCTTGGTAAAATCCAGCTCAGATTTATCTACAATTTTCACTCAGTCTTATATATGAGCAAGTAACATGATATACACATACCTCCACTAGGCTTGACAAGTAGGATAGGGCGATGGGCATCCCCATTAAGCATACCAAATTCAATCTCCAATCCAATTTTGGCTTTGCGGATTGCATAGGCAAGAGCAGCCAAATAGCATGCACGCTTGTAAAAATAGCGATTGTTCACATAATCCTTTTCTTGAAACATGGTCTATTCCATATATTCAGTAAGATACTGTATTTCTCATCAGTCAGGATGTATAACTTACTGATGGCATTTCCACAGCCACATCAACGCTGAACGGCTTCTTCAATTTGCAGATGGTTCTTAATGCATAACCACCAATCACATTCACCGACGAAGGCTTCTGATACTTGAACTTGTATTGCGCATCTTGAGGAGGTGGACTATCAAGGATTGGTACAATGATCTTGTGCTTCTTTTCCATGTTCTTGATATAATCATTCAACTGATCATCATCATACAATTAGCAATCAAGTATTTCCCAGTCTATCAATCATTTGTAATTACCAGTTGCTCCTTTGTCTCAGGTTCCTTCTCAAAGATGGATTTGAGCGAACGTAATGCATTCAAAAGTCGTTTATGCTTGTCATAATCCACTCCAACTTCAGCAAGTAATTCATCAATCTACAGGTACATTCACATTTAACATTAAGAACACACCATATGAATCGCATACTTACTTCAAGCTTGAAGATGTTTGATTTGTAAAGCTCTGCTGTTTCCTTCAATCCTTCAAGTTCACCAGCCACAAAATCATCCGCATCAGTGGACGACTTCTTAGCATCTCCTGATACTGCATCTGTTGTGTCTTCTTCCATGGCATCTTCATCTGATTGTGATTCCCAGTCACCAGCTTCACTATCTTCCTCGTCGAATTCTCCACGCTGTGCTGCTGCCATAAGATCTTGTCCGTCATCGCTGATAGAGTCATTGTCAGAGACGACTGACGCTTTTTCCACCGTCTTTGCCTAGATCTATATTAGCACTGTTCCTTCAAACTGAATCTCGACTCGTTTTCTACCTTTTTGACGGCGATCGGCTGCGATCGTACTTTACGTTTAACGGGAGCCATTTTAAGCAGTACAAAGATGAATCCAGGTGCTGTCAAGAAAGCCGACAATTGGAAATCCAGTCACATAGAAGGACAATTGTCCAGGACAAACTGGGACATTGTTAATAAAAGTCCGATATTGCCCATGCAGATTAAACCTCGTCTAATACAGCTGTATAGGAGCCACTTGGGGAGCGACATTCCCAAATCACTTTAGTATAAAGGAAACACGAAATCCTATTGTTACCACCGATAGCCAACTATATCTAATAAAGTACTTGGATGTGGCAAACATACATCTTGCCTTACATGCTCGACATATGTATATGCATATTAATTGTGTTCGTTGCTACATGGAGCACATTAGCTACACTAAATAGATGAAGCTTGATCAGCAAGAAAATACGACATACAACAAAAGATGCGACATAGAAAGATTGCTTTATTCTTTGTTACGTTCAATAGGTACCAATATACAGGTAACATGAAAACGACGCAAATGTATAAGTCAGGATGTTAGAGTCAGTTGCTGAATTGCTACCGATGGGTGCGATATGCGGGATTTCCCAAACTGACTTGCTAGTCATTATTTCAAGGTGGACTTGTAATACAAGAGGTATTCAATGCATTGTCGTACTCGCCAAATGAATGTTTTCCAACACTTTTTTTCAGTAAATTTGATTAAAACTCATTCAAGATGATATAAAGCAATAGCAGTGATACCAGTTCAGGTACGATCAAAGATTCAAGATATTTGAATGTCATTTGCTCATAGTCTGCAATATTGACCATATACGAAAATGATCAATGTTTTGAGACGATGGACTGTTATTCTTTCTTGAAAGCGTCCTTAAACGAAGCTATAGGTGTCTTTTTAAGAAAAAACACACCGAGCAAACGCTCAATATGTTGCTTCCTTGATTTACTACATTTAGTTAAAGAAGTCAACAGCGTCGGAAGAAGAGAAATGAATTGCAGCGTAACTTGTGGTTCGCTTCCCTTCTATACTCAGCAAGCTTGTAAACATCATTACTTTTCTTCTCCGCCTTTATTGTGTCCCAAAGTCGACTGTTATAGCTTATTGGCAAAACGCCAATGATACTTCCGCAACTCTTTACCGAGCGTGTACAAAGTAGCAGCAAAAAGGGGGTCCAACATGGAGAAGGAGCCCACGAAGAAAACAAAATGCAAAGTGTGATGAATAGTACACAATGAACATTCGTAAAAGTAATATCAGCACCATCTGCGTCATAGTTCTGAATATGACCTTGTCGAGATTATCTATTGTCGTACTCCAGTATGAGACCAACTAAAAGCGTCAATGACTGTGTGCAATACAAAGTAGCATTATGGGTGCCAATTGATACTGTCGCTATCAATGTCGAACAAATAACACGCGTGATGGTAGCCTGGTAATATATAGCTCTTTAATAAATCGCTTTCACAACATCTAGACAATAAAGCATGTATGATGGATTGTAACAAACGTATAAGACAACTAGGTTGAATTTCATTGCATGAGCCATGGCGTAACATCTGTGGTTGCACCAGCTGTTGCGCTATTTCCTTTCTTTTTCTTTGTTTGCTTGGCTGCATGGAAGGATACGATACCCATAGCATTTTTATCTGTTGCAACTCTGGCTGCTTTGGTCCTAAAGGCCGTCAAACCGGTGTATATGTGTCTGGCATGCTAGTAAGGAAAGACCAATCGCGTCGCAAGGAGTGGGTGATTTACCATTTGACAGTTTGCTCTGGGATGGTGGATGTTCATTGATACCCTAAGCTTTTCCTTGTCACTGACCGATCGCAAGGTGTTATTTGGTGTTGAAGACTGGGTTCCTGGTATAATCACGACACTAGGCATGATTGTGTAAGTCATGAATAGGTGGTTTACTAGTACACGATTACTTACACTATACTATCCAGTGTCTGTTTGATAGATAAAAGTTCTCTTCGAGACTCATGGGGGGAATCAGGATCTTGGCAAGCTCGCTTATGTTTGTTTTTGGTACCGTTCATCATCAGCATCATCATAGTCATTTGCAAGGATGATAAAAACTAAAGCGTTCAATATCGACAATGTGTAGGGATTTGCTCTGATGGCAGGTGGTTTAGCAGGCGCAGTTGTAAGTTACACACATAATACAAAGAAGGGCGAGTTGAATTGATTCCGTTTTGTTCAGAGTGTTCTAGTGGTAAAGTACATTATGCGCGATCTCGTCTCTGCGGACTGTTACCCTGGTATCGGCATTGTAGTACAATGCGGGCTTATTATGCTTAGGTATTTGGTTTGTTGCTGCATAAAAAGTACCGCACTGACATCCGTTTTCGTTATAGTACTGCCATTCTTTGGATATCACAGGCAGAAGAACAATCCTTCCGCATCTAAGCTTTAGGAAACAAGAATTAAACCACTCCATTGTTTCACGTCTCTTTTCAGAAAGTTTTAATCTTAAATATATGGACATTGTGGTATTATTATGTGATGAAAGGCTTATTGCTAGTTATTACTCTACAGTACTATTCTAAGATGTATTACATGATATGACAATCCTTATTATGTGCTCCCATGCGCATCAGTTGCTCTTCGGTATATGCACGCCCTGTCATAGCTTGTATGTCTTCTATAGCTTGCTCGCGTTCATTATCTTTCTTCTTTTGCTTGATCTCTCTTGGAAAGTATAGCTTCAGAAAATTCTGCATTGGAACGTCCAGATTCAAGGAACTGGCATGTTTGACGGCAGTGGGATGTCGACATAATGGGCAGCTATCCATTTTCTTTTTCTGAGCTTTGATCAAACAGCGTACACAAAATACGTGACCACACGCTAGACGTATGGGTCTCCAGGCCACTGACATGCATACGGGACAAACTATAGACATAAAATGAGCAAGGTGTTGGAGCATGGTAGCATAATACACTTACGATAATCATCTGGTTGTGGTATAATTGTTGTCAGCTTTCCCAAGATGGATGCACAAAGAATATCCGCCAGCTTGGTATTGAAGAATCGACTCTGTCGTATAAAATCGGGAAAACTTGTACTGGCACTAAAGGTGCATATCAGTCAGATGGATTCCATAGGTTTCTCTTTCCATCCTTCTACTTACTTCAAGCCGCTACGCTTGTCATGCTTTTTCAGAATCTTGGTTACTGCGGTTTGATTCAAAAGCTGGTAATGTTTCATGGTGATCAACTCTGTATTGAGTGCAATAAACTGTTCAAAAGATTCCCTGGAAGCTTTGCTCTTGAACTTGCGTAAAAGATTGAGATCCCCAAGTTGTTGTGTGAACCATTCCATCTGCGCTTTGGATTTGTGGGCTGAATGTATTGATCTGTCGGATTCAACTCTGCCTTTGAAGATCTGTGCATCCATATAAAGACTGAAAATAGCACGCCATGCATACATATCTGCCACATGATTTGGTGATGTCTATATGTATACACATCTTAGTATAAAGATTGAGCTTGTCCTCTCCTTGAACTTACCAATTTGGTCATACGTCTCTCTAATTCATTTACATCTTGTTTGAATCTTTGTGAAGTCATATCCTGAAGAACTGCTGCTTGTTGTAACTCGGTCATTAAAGTCGCAAAGAATTCATCATCGTGTTCCAACTCAATAACAAGACTACGCATATCCTTGTTCTCCTTTCCTGATTCCACTGTATTGCTGATTTCCACCTCGCCATCAGTCGTAATATCACTTATTCGATCTGCTCCTTCTTTGCTAGACAGTGTCATATCCATCAATTCTCGGAATAGTTCTGCTGCTGCACTTTGTCGGCGTTGCATGGTATCACTTGTCAAGATACGTTCATCCTTTTTGCTGAGCGTAAAGAAATCAGTGTCGTTCTCCGTACGCTTGTATTCTAGCTTAGGTCTCGATGTGCTTGAAGTGTTGCTGTCGCTTCCAGCTTCTTCCTTGCTTATGATCTTGTCCAAAAGCTCTTCCACATGGGATTCGTTTGGGTCGTAAATGAACTCGATGCAGGGATGCACATTGGGAGCTTCACCTATTGAATCGTTAAAAGACTTACACAATTGACCCACTATAAGTGCATGTTTACCAGTGAAATAATATCGTATCTTTGGACCCTTGTCAGAGTCTGTAGAATTGTTGTCGAGACATTCTCGTAGAAAAGAAGCAGACAGTCCACGACGCTCAATTTCGACTGCAACTTTTCCAATGAGCTTCTTGAGCGCTTTATACTGAATGAGATAGGGTCGCCACTCGGAAGGAATATCCTCAGCTTCGCTTTCTAGTTGTTTCCCAAACTTCATTGAAAGAAGAGATATAATTCAACAACATCCCCGCATCAGGGTTTGACATTTTTGGAATAAAAAAGAACCCTGCATATCTCGATGATAGCCAAACAACTGTAACACAAACTTTAATGTCTAGCTACACTACTACTACTACCACTACTACTATTACTACTAGAAATTGACATTGGATATTTATTTTACTACCATACAGAACATTTCTCTTTTGGATTCATTGGTTTTCCAACTGGACATGCGAATGCTCTTGAAAACTCCTCAGAATTCATCAGCGGACCATTCACGCGCCAACGACTAGGAGCATGACTACTTGTCGATAACTAAATGAGAAACGTCATTAATCACATGCACATCACTTAAATACACATATATACCTCATGTAAATCACTCTGTATTGTACTCTTACTGCACTGCATCCGAGCAAAGCTAATAAAGAATAACTGTTCTCGAGACCAAGCGTCTAGTCCTGGAGGAAGATCATTTTGTCCAACATGACGTTTCCATGCCAGATAAGCGTGCAACAAGCCCCCATTATCTGCAATGTTCTGTTTCAAAGTCTGTTCACCATCCACATAATAGATTTGCCCATGTTCTCCCTCGATAGTAAACTTGGAATATTGTTGAATAAAACATCTGGCTTTGGCTTCAAAAGCTGTTGTTGTTGCATTGCTCCATTCTCTTCCATTGAACGCATGCAAGATTTCTCGGCCCACCATGGCTCCCAGTTGCCCATAATTCAAAAATTCAGGCAGTTGTATATCGAAAAAAGGCATACAAAGAATCGATGCTGGGACTTGGAGCTGTTATGAGATTAGTGAGATGGATCTAGCTTCTTTATCACTAAAACTCGTTACCTTGTTTTGTAAAGGATCATACACAGCTTCAGTGTGTTGTGGCGATATATCCCATGCATTAGGGTCTACACTGGTTGATAAACGCCCCATGGTCTGCTTAACATGCCATTTGTTGACACTCTTGACGCTGTCGAAAAAACTATCCTTGTTCACGATAGCATCTGCATAATATTCGGCGAGTGAAATAGCGGATCGGGTATCAGGTTGTGATTTCGGGTATCCAACTAGGTGATTGATATGTGACATCTAAAGAAGGCATACAAATGAGTATACATTTGTTTCATGGAAGGGATATACACCATACCTTGTCATGAAATCTTTGCTTATCTTCTTCATGTATCCAATCCAAGGATTGTATTCGGTCGGAGAGTGTATAACCAACACTTGTCAATAGGTCGTCTGCCTGTTGTTCTGCAAGATCATCCAATGTACGCCTGACCAGATAACGACCCAGCAGAAAACCGAAAGGGTGATCAGCGTAAGATAAGCAAGTTTGCCACCTTGGTGGTTTGGCACGTACTTCAACACCATATAGCTTAGCATCTAGTTTGCGACGAGGAGCTACAAATTCTTCTCCAAGAGCATCCAAATATTTCCAGAGAACGCGCCAAATCAAATACAACTGCAGTGTACGTGTGTTGGCGCCTTGCACAATTCGATCTGATAACTCAATGACGAACGTTGATGACGGAATCAATATTTCTTGAGGAGTTGGCGTGCCACGTGGCAATAAAGCTTCAATGATGATCGACCAGTCAATGTTTGGAGCTGCCTTTTGTAGCTGATCTAGAGACCATCTTTCCATGTTCTGATGATACGTTGTTGCTAGTTGCTTTTCAAAGCTGATAATTCTTCGTGCAGTGGCTACTGGACTCCATGTTTTCCAACCAAACTCGTTTGCATCATCTTTGCTGAAAACTGCGCTCAAGATCTCCTCCATGACTTCACTGTAGGCATTCAAGATATCTGAATTGCTGTAATATTCATGCGATGGTAGACCCAATTCCCCTTGCCATATTGAAAAGCTTGGTCGTGAGCTATCTTTTGGATCGGCACCCACGTGAAATGAGAATAATGGCCAAACATTGTGTTGAGCGAGATAAATCAATGCATTACTGAGACCATGAACATAAGGAGGAGAAGGAGAGCTCATGGTGTAGTAATATTTCAGTGGTAAGTAGTCTCGGATGGTTCGAAACATGTCGTAAAGTGGTGTAATATCATATTGCTCGATTGTTTCTTCATCCATACAGGCATGTTGAAAATCCTGTAACTTTTGAAATAGCTGTTCATCAATGATACGATCTGGTGGTGGCAACAAAGAAGGCTGGGAAGGAGAAACATGGCTACTGTTGAAGGGATGATTGAGAATCTCATTGAGTAGTTGCTTGGTTCTCTCATTTGCCACGCTTTGCACACTCGTTTTGGCCATGTCCTCGCGCAAGACTCGATCATTGATCCAGTTACTGCCTAAAGTAGGTCATGAATAACATTGGTGCGGATACACAGAATTGATAATTACATGCATATGCATAAAAGTCGTCACATGGGTCCATATTCAAGTTCACATCCTACAATATTCGTGAGAATCGTCGCTTGGAAACCATAGTTCATATCACTCACTTGAAGAATATGTGCAGATGCCAAGATACAACTGGGTTCTAGGCAGTAGTGCTTATCAGGTGGTGGTAGCGGGGTGGGTTCAGTAGTAGGCGAAGGAACAACAGGTGACGGCAAACTGTCCCCAAAGCTGCTACGTGCATACAATCCAATAAAGATACAAAGGAAAATAAGCAATATCGAGCTGACGAAGAACATTAACTTCTCCAATGACGTGAATTGTCCAGGCTGTAGATAGAGTGGATAACGATATACGCCGCTGCCGTAGTCAGTATTCGACACTGCTTCATCAGCACTGTTGTGTGATACATTGTCGGCTTCGTCAATTCTATTTCGCGATAACAATGGAGCGCGTGGGTCATCAGTCAACGCCATGGAGAGAATGAGAACAAGCGCTCTGACAGCTAAGGAGCCAAGGGCACCTTTCCCCATTTTGGTCGTTGTCGGTGGTTCAACTCTCTCAATTGGAATACAACGCTGCTGCTGTTGCCATGCAAGCCAGCTTTTCTTCACGATTCCAGTACAATAAACCACTCCGTTTACACCTGCAACATGAATTGATTTTGATACTGTTTCAATAAACAACCTTTGAAAAAGTGCTTGTGGTGGCAATCACGTAATTTGGATGATATACTACTTTGACGACTTTCAGGTTCCTGCTTCGACATCATTGACCTGGTGCATCTGACGATTAATTGACAACGCTAGACCAATCTATCTATGAATGCCAATCAAATCTTAGGCCAGACGTTTTATATCATGGTCCAATCAAGTCATCTCCCCTTACTCCACCACGCATGAATGCTCTTCATGTCATTGGTCATGCTATATCCCACGACGCATTGAATATTCCAGACTATAGGAGCCTTTAGAAAAGCGTACGTTCATCAATGCACATAGTGACTATACTTGTCATGGGTGATATGTAACTCATATCACCTTTGCATTATTGCTTTATTCTCGCATGTATTAGTTATCCTTCTAGTGTTACTGATCGTATACATCATATATCAGGCTCTCTTTCAGCAGTAGAATATCACTCAATTCCTTGTCATCTTGCCATCCTCTTATGTTGCATCACATTCTGTTCTTGCACTGCTATTCAGACCAGTAGACATCCTCATCTTTGCTCTACATTTTCACCCTGCTTATGCTTCCATGATCCACTTTAGTCATTCTCATTTCATCAGCTTGTATGACTTCTTACACAAAAGTAAAATCCGGCTCATGTCATGTCACAACCCCATATAAAAACTGTATCTTTTTCTTGGTATCCCAAAAAGAGTCATCGATGCCAAATTCATGGATCCTGATCACAATGTTGAAAATACAAAGATTTGAAAAGAGAGAGATAGGATGATGTTGGTGTTGGGAATTCTCGGGTAACAATGCAATTCCAGTGGTGCCACAATTTTAAGTTTCAGAACGTGCCGATCCACCCACCTGATTTCATGTGACCAAAGATGCAGTGGTAACCTGTACAACAGCCCATTTACTCGCACCATTTGCAACACGGTTATACGGGATATATAAACAAGGTTATGTAGGGAAATTGTCCTTTCCAGAGAACCATGGCTTGTGTGTTTTCATAACGTTAACAAAAGGCCAATCGTGATTTTTGGCGCGTGAGTCATACCCGGCTAACCCCGAAACGTAAAAGAACCTCCACACGTTAGTTCCTGATTGTGTCTCTTTCCCTTTTTGTTCCACATTAACCATGTCTTCTACTGAGACTGCACAGAAGCGTAAGTCGTACTTGGCTACCAGTAAAGCGATACCAGTACTCTTATCACGCGTCCATAGCTTTGCCTTTCCACTTTCAGTTCTTGGCTGGTGCCATTGCTGGCATTTCCGAGATTTTGACAATGTACCCCTTAGACGGTAAGAACAAATATGATATGTTATGATGGTCGCTTTATTGATGAATTCATAGTTGTCAAGACTCGTGCCCAGCTCAGTACTTCTGGAAATACAGGCATCCTTGAAAGCTTGAAAGAGATTGTGAAAAAGGAAGGGTAAGAATATACTTTTGGGTGATTCAACGTACTAGAAGATAACGTTATCTCTTAAAAAAGTCCCGCGACTCTGTACCGCGGTATTGCTGCTCCCATTCTTGTGGAAGCACCCAAACGTGCCACCAAATTTGCCGCCAATGAACAATACACAGCTTTGTACAAGAAGCTTTTTGGTATGGAAAAGATCACACAGTCCCTTGCCATCGCTACTGGTGTCAGTGCAGGTGTGACCGAAGCTGTTATTATCGTTCCTTTTGAATTGGTCAAGATCCGTATGCAGGATAAAGCCAACGTAAGTGCTGTAGCAAGACAAAATAAGGGATGTAAAACTAAAATGACCTGTGTTAGGCTGCCAAATACAGCGGTACTGGTGATGCACTTCGCAAAATCCTAAAGCAAGAAGGTCCTTTGGCATTATACAATGGTTTGGAAGCAACAATTTGGCGTCATGCAGCATGGAATGGTGGTTATTTTGGTGTCATCTTTGGTGTCAAGGAGTGGTTGCCAAAGGCAAAGGTACTTGCTACTTGATAATCATGGATGTTTACAACGTCAATCTCACATTTAATCTCTTTTAGAATAAGAATGAGCAACTTGTCAATAACTTTATCGCTGGTACTATCGGTGGTACCTTTGGCACTATGTTGAATACCCCCATGGATGTTGTCAAGACCAGAATCCAAGGTTATACTGGCCAAGGACCCAAAAAGTACAACTGGACATTACCATCACTCGCTCTTGTCGCAAAGGAAGAAGGGTATGTTGGAATTATGTGGGGGAAAAGGAAAAAGAGTACTAAACCAAGTTATAGTTTTGGTGCACTATACCGTGGCTTCACAGCTAAAGTACTTCGTCTTGGTCCTGGGTAAGTGATGATAATCGTCAATGATACCTTACTCTTATTCACACACGTGCATTATAGTGGTGGTATCCTTCTGGTTGTCTTTGAGACAGTATCTGGTTTCATGCGCAAGCATTTTATGTAGATCTTAGAAATGTTATTTACACATAGGATGATTATTGAGCAAAAAGGCTGTATATACGAACAATGTGATCTTCATGGTGGAGAATGCTGACGTGAATGACTGGTTGTTGCAAATCGACATTGTATGAAGTGTGAACACATCTAATATGGCTACCAGCTAAGACCTGGATGATCTTGCCCTAAATACCTTAATCAATATCTTGCACATGATGTATATGAATGTAATAAAGACTCACTGTTTCCATATGTCGGATCTCGATCACTGATGGTGAAAAGCCAATCAAATATGGAGAGATAATCACTAGTTTTTGCAGTCGAGCATCAAAGTCAATCTTGTGTTGAATCGAGACGGCGTTTACATTATCTTGAAAATTCATATTCCACGCCGAATGTAGGCCATATGCATAGCCAGAATCACGTGAGAATGGTACAAATCCTATGAGATTGTTGGGGAATGCTGTATCTTTCTTCCATTCACACCTTCCATTGTGGATTCGTCCAATACCAAGACTAGGTGACTGCAAAAATATTGCATCGTACGCAACTTGAATGTGGTATACGTCGCGAGATTCCAACCGGTATTCTTTTGCTTTACGAAACCATTCACCCTTATACTGCATGACGACCAAGAAAGTGCATGATCTTTTTTGTATTAGATAACAAAGGACGCGAGTGTTGTAGATGGTGCCAACTGCAAATGATATGACTGATGATCGATGAATATAGCCCCATCGGTGACGTGAACCTGTCACACACACTTGTTGAATATCGTATGCCACTAATGCAGAGTGTTTTGTACGTATCACCAAAGCTGTATCATCCAGAATAGCCAATTGTCTACAGTCTTCTTGAGCAACTGCCAGCTGAAATTCATGGGACACGCCGTCACGAGGACCAATCCATATGCCATACTGAGTCCCAAGAGCGAGCATAGATGAACCATTCGAAAGATCTACTTGATTTTTGCTTCAGCTAGAGCTGGTAAACATGTTATTGCAGCTTGATCATACCAAAAGGCAATGTGCACCATATCCGACCACAGCCAGTGGGAAACATTGCACTGCCTCCAACTATAATAGAGGACTGGCGATTGCTAGATCCAGTAGGCACTTCACATAAAGGATTCAATGAAATAGGACCACTGCTGATTTGTACATCCTGCATAGCTTTATATAATAGTTCAAGCCATTCTTCTCTTTCTTCGCTGGTAGTGCAAGCAAGATAAAATGAACAATCACCAAGACCAAGATGAGAAAGTGCAAGCATGCGGTATCTAGGTCCTGCTCGAGAAGAGAGCGTATTTGGTATATTGCGTCGTGTTACAATATGCTGCTTATTGTCTGTTGGTGATGTCTTGGTACGTCTCAAACTGTTTCGAAAACGGCGAAATCGTGCACGAATGTAAAGACCCGTAACTGTTTGATCTTGTGATGGCGATGATATTATTGGTGCTGCTGTGATAGTGCCTCCATACATACGTGGTAGATTCAGCCGTAGCATATGTAATGGTATAGGATGTCCTGCCAATACAAATTCCTCGTGCTTACCAGAGAGCCGAGGTCGTGTGACAACCACTAGATGTGTAAATAGAAAAACCCGACATGGAACCATTGTCCAAGAATGTAGAGAGCGTGCTAACAATAAATTCCCTTCATGCAAAAGTGATGCATTCTCAGGTAAGATATCTTGAAGAGTGGTTGGAATATGGTTTGGAATCAATAGTGTAGAAGCGATTCGTAGGCGTTGTGTTTCCATCTCAGCTCGACGAGTCGATTCATTCATGCGTTCCAAAATATCACCAAGTTCCGCCAAGGCAGCACCTAGTGCAAGCTGATCAGCTTCATCTATTGTGTATTTGAGTAATGCTTCAATAAGCAACTTGTATTTTCCCAGACGAAGTGTTGGGAGCGTTAGATAGTGTCGTAATCCCAGTCGTCGAGTATTTGTATGAGTATTCTGTTCTTCCAAGAATGTGTCAAACCGTGAACTTCTGTTTGCTTCTACTGTGGCGACAAATGTTGCTTTCACATGATTGGCTGCATATGTAACATAGGCATCCATCAAACGAGAGACATGATTCCAAATGACAATGCCAATCGATCCAACGTATAAACCAGTAATAGCATCCTGTTGGGCTAATAGCTCCTTGTAGCCTTGGGAATGCAATTGATGGATTGCTTCATAATTGCCGAATACGATATCATGGAACTTTTGACGTCTGGTTTCCTCAATGACTGTTGGTGAATCAAGTAGTGGTTGTGCGTAAACTTTGGAGATGATCTCCAGATCATGGCAATATTGTTTCTCCGATATTACTATTTCTTCAATGGCATTCTGGCGTTTACACTCTTCAGATGACAAAGCATTGGTACCCTTGAAAAGATGTCTCCATCAATGCCTACTAAAGTTTTTATTTGTACCCAGCACTTACCACCATGATGTGCTTTTCATGGAGAGAAAAACGCAGATTGTCACCTTTGTTTGGACATGATGGTGCGTAACACAGCTGTTGTGGGCTACAACGCGGAGAGTAACAACTAGCTAGTGGCACAAAAACACCTTGAATGGCAGATGTGGGCTTCCTGTGTATGAGATAAAGTTGTTCTTCCCGATAGAGAGCAAGACAGTTGCTGTCAATAAGCGAATATACAATATGTTCCATCATTGTGCTGTTATCTGCCATGCTGATATTACATTCGGCTACTATGTCACCAATGATATCCTGATTATGTTGTGATTCCTTGTAAGTTACTAGTTTTCTTTTCCCTCTGGGAAAAGACAAAGGACATACCAATAGCTCATCCTTTGAGATGGTTGGAGAACTTGATAACATTGTTATCCGAGACCATAGCGATGATAGTAAAGCATTATGTATCAGACCTTCCTTTTTAAAGGAGCACGCACTATCACTGCTCTTAAGAGCGTCATTTCCTCAAAGTTATTTAGCAAGGAGAATGATCAAGTTAGACAATGATCATCATATACACTTACAGATGCGTCTGACATACCAAGTAACAAGAAAGAAAGGAGAAAAAAACAAGTGCGCAATTCGAGAAAGAAATATCCACATGTGATATGGGATAAACAAGCGTCATGTGTCTTTTGCTTCAAAAGGGAAATACCCTTTACTTTTATATAGTGCCATGCAGCAATACAATGACACCATGAATTATGACCCTTTCAATACTTTATGATCTTTTACAGATGCATATATCCTGAATATAGTATCAATGCGTAAGGGATCAACAGACTACTTTATTCTTCATGGGTGCAAACCGACAGGGATTCGTTACATAACATCAGATCGATACTGCTTTTAATGACATCTGCGTGAACCACAAGACTTGTTGTCAAGGTCTTGTTGTCTGGCTTTGGTGTTTTCAAAGTAGGTTGCTTGGATCAAATCCGGATGGTCGATGATGCAAAAGACTGGCTTTGGGCACGCATCGGCTCTGTGTTTCTCTGAAGATACTCATTGACTGCAGCAACATACATCTAGCATTGGTCACGCCACAGCACTCCTCTCACTAAAAGATAGTACTTCAGCACAGCTTCTTCATTAATGATGATAGCAATATCTCAAATACGATACACAACATGATGCCATTCTTACAATCAGAGTAGATTTAGAAAGTGTTTAAAAATGACTATATGTGATACTGGGGAATGTTTATTCATATAGCATCTCTTTTTCTTTATCCTTCAAGTTGATCCATAACAGTTGATTTGCATAGCAGTTGATTTGCATAGCCTTTTCATTCTTACACACACAAGCGGAGCATCCATTCAGATTTCCTGCGTGCACTAAGACTACAGTCCAGTCACATGGAGAGTGAAAAATGGTTCCAGATGCAGGTAGCGATATTGAATTCTTCCTTTACAAAAACACACACAAAATGGACCGTCGATTGCAACAACCTGAAGACGAACCTTCTTTCGGCCAAGCACTTAAAGCTCAACTGTTTGCTCCAGAAGTTCGACAGGGAAATCTCAACATTGCCTTATCGTTGACTGTGTTTGCTGGTGCCGTTGTCTTCTTGCGCAACTTTGGTGATTTGTTGGCTGTCTAAAAAGTAAATGGCAACAGCGTTTATAGTACTTTGAAAGCTTACAGTGATGTAAATATTTTAGGTATATGATAGATATATTGTATTAGAAGCGTTTTTGAGCAAACTATACTACAAATACAACCGGTGTTGCGGCTGTTCATCTATGTAAATCTTGTTCTTGTCATATTCCAGCCTAGCAATATCAATTTTTCTCAGACCATCTTCGTATGCATCAACTGTTTCGATTGTAACAATGTGTTTTCCAAGATACGACTCTTGTAGACTGAGCAACACATAGCCGGGAATACCATGGATTTCACACTATAAGAGAAAAGGCTGTTATTAAGTAAAGTATATGGGGGTTACGAGTACTTGCATAAGAGATGAGAGCGGCAGTCAAGTCTTGGATCATGTTGGGAGGCTCCAGTTGATCTCCAATCTATAGCCAGAGATCATTTGACCTTGTTAATATCATATTCGAATCCATCAGGACATTTACTTACCAACTTTTGCGTATTGGATGTTTGCAAAACACGCAAGAATGGAGGAGTGATATCACGCGTATTAGAGATATAATCTGCTCCTGCCAGGCTGTCTAGGAGGATAATACTAGCATAGAGTGATTAATGTATATATCTTGTTTCCTTTGTCTACTTGAATTATACCTCTTCAGTTTGAATAAACCAGTAATCGACTTGGACATGGCTTGAACTTGCTCGCGTTCCACCTTTTTCTTCAATGGAATACAAAGAACGTCTTCCGATATTTGTAGAATGGGACAATCCTAATCATGTATCTCTCTATAAGCAAACTTGACACTAGGATGAAACTTTATGTCTCTGATTACATTGATATCGCCGATGTGCTGCGTAGCACATTTCAATGCTTCGATATATGCGCTACCAGGACCTTGCATACCAACGAGAAGAGTAACCGGTTGTGATAAAGTACTGGTCAAATTGACATCGATTGGGCGCAAGTTGGTTTCCACCTCGTTCTCGACATCACTGTCGTCATTGTCAAATGCGTAACGCACTGGAGCTGAAGGAAAAGGTTCGTCAAAATCCTATTAAGTATTTAGCTTAAAGGCACGCTTGTATCTCTTTGTAATATGTACCATCGATATAGTTAAGCAATAGTCGGTGAGACGCGCGTTTGGCGTAACGTCGTTTTGATGTCCATGTTTCACCCAATCGGATGCTCGGTTTATACCGGATACTGCAAGTCCAATCAGATGCATTATGCGACTTTTTTCCCACTTTTAGCATACAATGTCATCCCATATATCATTAGAAGATTTATCCATCATAATGTGTGCATGTGTCATCCTATTACTGTATCTTATCTATGATTGCATATCCCTGTGCGGAGAGAGATCCTTACTGCCATTCAATAGTACTGAAGACTCACAATAGTAGCTTTTGAATAAGAGAAAAAGGAGCTTGATTGATATGAGGAACCATTAGACAGCATAGTAATTCAACCAAGAAGAAAATAAACATGTCAACTGCATAGATCTTAGTAAGACAAATAGTAGCAGTAGCAATGTTACTACATTCTAACTTGTATTCATATGCATTCAACTATCTCCCAGTCCCATTTGCCATACAATCATATGATTCTGCAGAGAGAAACATATTCATTTTATGCAATGCAATAATCACATCGTTATATGATAATCAAAGCATACTACATCGTTGCGAGACAATCACTTGTATCCAATTTAATGAGATACATGTCAAAGAAACTATCAACTACGTATGACTGTGCTATCGATAATGTCACAAGGACGAGAAGAAGACATGGGGAGGTACTAAATTCACCACCACCTGCCCTGCTGATGTTGTGCGTGCACTTGGGTTATTCTTTCTCTTTCGAAAACTGGCGACAATCCAGGATATTGATGGGCATTAGGATGAACATACTTTGCCAAGACATCAAATGGCGCCTTCTTAAGGTCTTCGACGCGGACAAAGATAGGTGGTGAAAATGGATCGTTCTTGTCACCGATCACAAAAATGGGAGGATTGATACCTTGCTTGGATGCCATATCCAAAACATCGAGGGCTTTTTTCAGCGATGTAGACATAACATCATCCCCAATGTATAGCGCATTGTCAAATAGGCCCAAGGACTTTTTGATAGGTGTAGCAGCTACAGAAATCATCTGGCCTTGAAGGGCTATAGCCACGAGGATAACCACGCAAACAGATAGAATGGTCTTTCTCAAGTGACTTGCGAGAAAGTGAACCATACGAAGCAAGCTGTTACAGGGGTAGAGATAAAGAAACTTGAGAAATTGGATAAACTTTGCAATATGCAGGCCTAGGACACCAATGTATGTAAAGTGAAAGAGTGCAGGTTGGGGTTGGGAATCCATTCTTGAAACTTGGATATGAGCTATGGTTTCTCAGACTTTTTCGGTGGTCTTTTATAATGACCAGGATCAGGAAAGGTAAACACATATGGCGCATTGTTTAGAAATCATCAGATACCTTCATTGTCTACTACTGATGGTTAGTAGTTCTTCTTTGGAGGCTGATTGTCTTTATGAACATGTGATAGATGCATAAACATCAGGGTCAAGCATAATCTGGAACTATTACAAATGTGATATAATGCTCCTTGCTCGCTTACTGAAAGTCTGAGTACAATCCTTTGTTCAGATTAAGCAAGTCTTTGACTTCTACCAGCAATTGGTACCTCAGCTGCAAGTGTCATACGTGTCTATTGTTATATCATCATGATTTCCTCTAATGGTGTATCATTGTATGTGCGTGAACAATGGTGCGCTTGGGATGAACAAAGAATCATCAAACAATAATGAGCGAAATATCCTTGAGCATTCTTCACGGAAATCCTGTAACTCACATTGACATGATCACATTTATTGAAACAAGTTATTAGACAAGTAAGGAAAGTGACTAGCGTAGGGTAACTAAGAGTAAGCCGAAGAAGTGGGTGACGATAAGCCATGTGAAGCCAACCTTGAGCGACTAGGCGAGTATCTTGACTCTCCTTTACTGAAATTGAGTACCATACTACATCCATATGTGCAACAACGACGATTTCAATGTTCCCAACCATATCCCATAATATAATGGCCAAACAAAAGATTTTAATCCTCTCTCCAAGATACATAAACTTCATCTGTGCGGAAGCGTTGAGTACAGTTGCTCTTATCTAATGGTGTACAATATCCAGTGTGATGAGCTAGCAATCCAGCATGTGCGATCATGATGCCATTGTCGATGCAGAATCTACATGGAAAAGGGATTCAGTATATATCGTTACCCATTTGGTCATAATTGCACTTACCTGTCATCCATAGCACACACTTGACCACCACGATCTTTAGCCATTTGCTCCATCATCTCTTGTAAGCGAATATTACCTATCAAATCAGGTGAGATTCCTGTCCATTATTCAAGGTATACAGAACCACTTACATCCTACGCCACCAACAATCAAAACTTCCTGTGATTCCACATGTGCCATGGCTCGTTCGGTAATTTCCACCAACATAGCGAATAAGGTTTCTTGCAATGAGAAGCAAAGATCTTCAGGAGTTACTTGTCCAGTTGGAAGCTTTTCCTTGGCAATCATTTCAATGTGAGATAAGATGCCAGAAAATGATACATCCATGCCTTTGACTGTGTAAGGTAGTGGTATATAATTCTTTCCCCTTGCAAATCAAAAGAATAAGCATGTTGTATACAGTGAATTGATAATACTTACCTTTTGGCATATTGTTCAATGTTGTATCCAGGACTTGGATCGTTGGATAAGTTGAGAATTCTTGCAAATCGATCAAGGCAATTTCCAATAGCAATGTCTAATGTCTCGCCAAAGATGCGGTATCGATGCTGTGAATAAGCAATCACTTGTGTATTGCCACCACTGACGTACAAAATGACAGGATTCGAAGCACCCGTCACCTCGCGTCCCATTTCAATATCTGAAAAATATCATTTTGAGTCAATTCACAAGTGAAATCGACGTTCCCAAAGTATAACTTACGTCCTATGCAATGGTTGACACCCACTAATGGTTTATTCCAAAGTAGCGATAGTGTACGCGCCACCACAGCAACAGATGTCAGCGGTGCTCCCATACCAGGTCCTATTGTTCCCTTAGTGTCAGTCGACCTTTAAACATACATTCCATCTTACTACTAACCCTTTGTGAAGCATATCACGTCAATATCTTTAGGTTCGACTTGGGCCTCGTCCAGTGCTTTCTTCATGACGTTGAGAATACAATCACGGTGATGCTGTGCCGTGTCTCTTGGAAGGAAACCTTCACCTGGGGGTGTAATATATGTGTCTCTGACGTTGGCTAGAATATCCACTTTGGCTCCAACATGTCGTATAATACCAACACCAAGTTTGTTGGCAGATCCTTCGAATCCTATTGCGATCGTCATGGCGAGTGATAAAAGGAAGAAAAGGTTGGTGGATTCAGCTCCGCGGGAGATGCAGCAACAAACCATGCACTTTTGTTAAGAGATCACATGACCAAAACATAGACAAGCATTACCAGTAGATCCTCGATGTATTCTTTTTCATCTTTATCCGCCCATCATTGTCTAATTGATTCTAAAACGTATGCATCAGTAAAGAAACTGACGCTGGAAACGGGTCCAGCTTACATCAAATCACTGTCAGGTAACCGGTGCTTATGGCAACATAAAGGCCAGTTTTAGGTACGCCTTATTCCTTTCTATGACTACTACATCTGTGTTGTTAATAGATGTTGATGACTTGTAATCGATCAAAAGTACACATCATGTAGAGTGTTATCATTATGTTTTAATCTTCTTTCTGGTTTGAACATTACATGGATAGATAATCGAGGACCAAAAATGGACTTCCATCAGAGGAAAAGGAAAGTGGTGCATCATCGAACATGAGGAATACAGTCTTGCTTAAGGCAAACCAGGACAATCACCGTCAAGCATAATAATCAAATTGACCAGGAATACATTACCTAGAGTAAAACACATATAGAAAGTAGTCATCCCTTCTTTGATTCTTTCTCCAATCTTCAACTGTGCACATAAAACTCATTCCATCTCATGTCCCAACAGATATGTAGTATTCTTGTCTTTGCCAAGGACGCTTCTTGACCAAGTTTTGGTCATGTGCACATGGTTGGATGTCCCTTCCCACTCATAGCTGGATAATCACTTTGATATATACTCTCCCATTTTCTGAGTCAACAAGCAGCACAAACGCGAATCATGTCGGGAAATCAAGTCCAAGTGGGGCTCGCGTGTCTCCAGCAACAGTTCTCTCTTCCTGCAACATGAGCGACTTATCCACTAGTTATAAGCTTCAGCCTTTCTTACTCTTATCAAAATCTGTCAAGGGTTCAGCCAATGCAAAGCTAATCAGCGATGCTTTGGCAGCACCTGGCGTATACGTCTTTTCAGAGTTAGCGCAGGCACCCAATGTGTTGGAGGTATGTTATAAGCTTCCATTCAACTGCATAACGAATCTCACTGTCCTTCTTGACAGGCATCGACACTTCCCGAAGTAGCACCTTATTATGCTTTACTCAAGATATTTCTTTATGGAACATATAAGGATTATATTGGTAAGGCTGTTTTATCTTTCAATGAAATCGATGCATGGTTGTAACAAGAGTATTCTACTCGGCAGCACAAGAACAACAACTTCCACAACTGAATCCTATACAAAAGGCCAAGTTGAAGCATTTATCCATTGTATCACTCTCTGAGACGAGCAGGGTATGAGACAAGTAGTGACATGTAAATACAATCATTGACATTTGGGACTTAGACACTTCAATACACGTTATTACAAGAATACCTTGATATACCCAATGTCCGTGAGCTTGAAGATTTGATCATTGATACATTCTATCAAGGCATCATTGTTGGCAAACTCGATCAGCGATCACAACAATTGCTAGTTGAAACTACCATGGGGCGTGATGTCTTACCAGAGCAGTTGGATCGTACTATGCAAGCACTTGAAGATTGGTCTACCCAAACACGCCTTGTTTTGGAATCCATTGACAATCAAATCCGAGACGCGAATGAAGCATTGAAGAACAACCAGAGTGAACGTGAAGAATATGAGAATCAAGTCGAACAAGTACGACGATCTATTCGCGCGAGAAAAGACAACATGGAAGATGTATCTTCATCCTCGTCCCCTTCTGATGCAGCAAACAGCAATGTACGTGGAAGACATCAACCTATGGCTATCTATGGAGAAGAAGATGCATCAGGAAGGGCCAAAAAGAGGTAAATGTAGGAATCGCAATAACGTCCACCCAGATTCTGCTCTAATCTTGTCGTCCACAGGGGCGTGAAAAGATTCATGGTAGGACGACCTTGAGTATGCTGCACATACTTTGTCTCGATATCCCTCCCTTATCAGCTCTTTACATTGTATAAGCTAGAACTTTAGCAGTGGCTACAATAAATCTTGCATTGTCTTTTAACTATTGTCGATCATTGTATGTCACTCCTATTGATCTTCACGGTTATGAATGCAATAAAGCAAACTCTTACAACTCAAGATCTTGATCTTTTTTGATAAGTTTCATACTTTTGCTTCAATGAAACATCTTGTGTTTGCTATTTGAAACAAATTTAAATGTCAAAGTAAGTGCATGGACGAGTCTCTTGTCTTTGTTTGTCTTGTACGGATGTTTTCCATGTTAAAACTTGTCACCTTTGATGCGTATAACACACTATTCAAACCAAGAGGTAGCACCACTGGACAATACGTGAGTTTTTGCCAAAATCAGGCGACAACAACGTCATCAGTTATCATGAAGTAAGATTGCTAGAAAATGGATAATAGATCCACGAAGCGTCACAACTGGGAATCCATGTATGCCGGGATAGGTTAACCAAAGTGTTTGGACGAGCATACAAGGATCACATGACACGTCATCCATTCTATGGTTTCCAAGAAGGCATGAATCCTCGCAAGTGGTGGGAGGAATTGGTATATAACACATTTATCTCTGCTGGAGTGCCAAAGAAAGGTATGTAGATAGTTAAATGACTGGTAAGCATGCAGTAATCTCTACAATTGTATATATAAAGAGCTTGATCCCAAGTTCAATGTGCTGTTTAATTCCCTTTATGAACGCTTTACAAGTGATCGTGGCTATTCGACCTTTCCTGATGTACATGACACTCTTGCTTATCTCAAGAAACAAGGCATTTCAACAGGTGTCATTAGTAATTCTGATGAAAGATTATGTATGTATATGATATATCACGATCAAGCTGTTTTCTCATTCATTGCATATATCGCGTGCAGTAGAAGTGCTGCATAATCTGGGGTTACGACCATATTTTGACTTTGTGTTACCTAGCTATCGTGCTGGTTACGAGAAACCTGAGAAAGAAATATTTGATCAGGCATTACGAATAATGCATCCACGCAATCCAACACGACCTGATCAAGCGTTGCATGTAGGTGATGATCTTCATACGGATTACAGAGGTATTGCTGGATAATGAGTATATTTGGGGCTATGAATGTACTGATTAAAAAAGTAGGAGCTATCAACGCTGGCTGGAATGCATTATTGCTAGAAAGAGGTTAGTAAATGTGCCATTGTGCGTTTGACACAAGCTTAAACTATGCTATTTGGATAGGGAAACTTTCATATGAAGATACACCAGCTATGCAATCTGATCAGAACATGGATGGTAGCACAAAACCACGATCGATTATGACATTACGTGATTTACCTCTTCAGATACATTCATTTGGTAATAAAAAATGATGATTGTTGAGCATATAAAGTATGGGATGGCAGCAGTGGGATATGAACATCTTGAAGGAGTCAGGGACAATGTGACGTCACTTTCGAATCTCACGGCAGTGGGACTTGAGAGGTCAAAAACAATTTCTGGCGGTACAAAGCAAACCAACACACAGATTCTTACCGCCATGGCTCAAGGTAGACGAATGCAAAAGAAACCACTTGTTGAAGCGTCCGTATTGACTTTTTTTATTTGCAACAGAAATGAAGGCAAGCCAACAAGATATGAACAAGTCTCGCATTCCTTTGGAATATCGGGATTACTGTGCCCATCTCCTCATCCCTCTTAACAAGTGCCGTGGCGAAACTTTTTATCTTCCATGGAAGTGCGAGAACGAGCGTCATGCCTATGAAAAGTGCCAATACGATGAGTGAGTACAAGTTTGAAGTGCAAAAAAGCGTTCAACTTACGCGTTACTATAGTTACAAGCGACGTATGCGTGAACTTGAAAAGCAACAGGACGAGTAGACTAGATGCGACACAATCAATATCAAAAAAGCGAATAGATCCTGGCATTTGTCGATAGCATATTATTGAATGATGATAATGATGATGATGGACATGCAGACTACTTCACGTGACATTGGACAATGATTGCTTCTCTGTTCTACGCAAAACATCGATCCACACCTTATTCTATCAGCCTTCTTTTATGCGACGTGGTTGTCAGTGAACATGGATATGTACGTTAGTTGACACTGGTTTCATCAAGAAGATCAAAAGATGATGGAAGAGGAAGCTAACGAACGATGATGACAATGTTGGAGGTAGTGTCATGGAATGAGTAGTGAGGATTATCATATACAAGCTGTCAATGAGAAAGCTAGTGTACCCAGGCCATTTATAAGTGTTAAGAATGTAATAAAAGGTACAGTGACCAAAGTGTCAAGGCTAATAGTGCCTGTTATGAATGTGGATCCGACCGGACACGGGAGTCATATCTTGATCCTCTTGTCTGCATGGACCTTGACGACGATGGATTTGTGCTGAAAGATGTATGGCAGACAGCATCATATGATGATAGCCACTGCAACTTCAAAGACATCATAATAAGCTGAAAAAACCTCCTTCGAGAATAGCAGGTGTTGAAATGACTTTTGCGAGCCTTTGCTTACGAATGAACTTGTGTCACGTAATGAAATAGACAGTAGAGGAACAACTTGTTGCAATCGAACATTAATAAGAGTTTATTCAAGATTAACAAGAAGAATGGTCAGGAAAATCATGTGTGGAGTGCATAAGAGTACCTGAATTCGTTTCTTATGCTTAATGCCCGTGTTGCTTCCCGCAGTACCATACCCTTTATACTACCTTCAACATGACAGCCACTTTGTTCACAAATAACTACTTGCCTTGCCCATCCAACAACCATGCAGACACCATTGCAAACATAACTCGAGAGTTGGAGGAATTGACCAAGAAAGACATTGAACATCTTCACAGACGTGCAGTAGCTCTTGTCAAATGTGGCAAGTTTGAAGCAGCATTGGACGATGCCAGTACAATGGTTTCTCTTGATCCCGGGTCAGTACTGCCGTACCTTTGTATGGGACATGTGTATACACAGCAAGGACGATATGGTGCAGCTATTGATGCTTATGATATGGGTCTCCAAGCAGTTTCATCAACCGATCCTGATTATCACCAGCTATCCAAAGCACGATTCACAGCACAAACTCACAACAACTCACGCGTCGATTTCATAAAGCGCCTTCCGACTCAAGTTATCAAGAAGATGTTGCATGATTTACTATCCAAGGAGACAATCGAAGCCAGCCAGTTGTACGAATACTTGATCGTGTCACGTGTATGGAGAGAGCGGATAGTGCCATGTCTTTCTGATTTACAACTTGGAATCAAGCGTCATGATGGACTTGCAAAAGTGGATTATTTACTTGACCATGCAGCATCACGAGTCATCTCATTGAATATCGAATGTCTGATTACCGATCCCTATTCGCTATTGCCAAGCATCAGCCATTTCTCATCTCTTCGGTCATTGTGCATCAAAATGTAAGTATGGCTGGTAATAGTCATATCAATATCTGTCACTAACATTATATCGGTAATAGAATGGCTTCCGGTGCATCTAATCATATGTTGTCTTTACTATCACCACTGGCATCAACTTTGGAGCATTTGGATGTGCATAGTGATGATGACGAGTACTTTTCACTTGGTGATATTCTTAGCACGTTTCCACATCTTACTTGGTTACGTTGCCATGGGAATATGGGCGATTTGATTCACTATCCACCCAATCTCAAGACACTTCTTTTCTCGATGCCTGCAGCACATTACACTTTGGATCACGAGCACATTATGGATATCACATCACGATTTCCAGAATTGATGCAACTGGGTATTCATCCTTGTACGGATACACGAGCTTTGACAAGCATTCAGGAGAATTGTCCTCATCTCAAGATACTCTATTACAACAGCATCAACCACATGAGCAGCATTTCAAATCTTGGATTGGAATATCAGCACCAGAATGATGGTATCAAGTCACTACACATTGGATGCAAAGAAAAAAGGATGCATGTGGAGATACAACATCTTGTTTCATTCATCAAACGCCATCAACACACTCTACAACACTTGGATTTACACTACTTGTTGACCGATGCCTCTGTCATCAACTTTAGCAGCGTGGTGTATGATGATGATGATGATGATGATGATGCATTGTTCGAGTCTTTGAGGAGTTATACGCACACAGTGTATCAAAATGAAGATTTATTACTTGCACGCTGGCTTGCAAAGCGATCACCCCATTTGAAACGAGTGGTGCTACAAGAGGATGAGGATGCAAGTTCAAAGTACAACCTGGAACCCTTATTCGACGATATGGCATGTCTTGATGAATTGGAGGACTTTCAAGTCGACATTCCATCTGATAAGCCCAACAATAGTGCTCGTCATTTTCTGCAACATCACAGTGAAATCAAGTCTCTTTTGCATATGTTAATGCTTCCCAAAGATATGCCTGTCAATGTAGCGTCATCAGACCAACTAGGATCCTTATCACGATTGGAGCGCTTATCAATGTCCATGTACGACGCTGGTAATCTTTGCGGACTTGAGCAAGGCTGCCTACGACTGAATCATCTTACCATACACTGCGGTTTCGACTATATGGGTCTCCGTATGGCTTTAGCCGTGGCATCCTTGACCAGTCTCAAAACACTCTGCCTTCATGTGAGACATTTTGAATATGCGCTTTTGCCATGTTTTAAAGATATGCACCAACTACAAGAGATGACTATCTATCGAGAATGTAAAGACGACCTTGTGGATCCGGGGTATTTGGAGATGTTACCTTTTAAGCTACATGTGTTAGAATATTGTGTATAATAAAAGATGATGAGTCACCATATGTAGACTTTCACCATCATTGCAATCTCGTACGCAAATAAACCTGCTTTTTGAGATTGAAGATAGTCTCTGTCTTTCAGAAAAGACTTTAAAATTTGTCATGTTTGAAAGTTATCATCTCTCTTCTGCTTTTAATAGAGATAGTTATAGCAGTAAGCAATTAGAAAGTATGGCCAGTTGAACTTGGCTATGTGAACTTGTATCATTATCAGTGAATCAAGGATCAATCCTCGATCCAAGCCATGGAGTATCATTTGGATCATATCCTGACATGAATAATTTCATCATGCAAGGTAATGTGTCACAATTCAAGTCTCCAAGTGCTGACCGAATTCAAAACTGACTTTCTTCACCACTCCATACTTTTCATATACCAGAACACAAACCATGCCACCCAAAGGCAAAGCAATCGACATTAGCTCATCGTCAGTAAGTGTTATTCTAAAGTCCAAAGTCCAATTGTTGACTTGCAAAAAACTTTCAAGGTAGTCGATCTGAAGGCACAATTGGCGCAACACACTGAAGAGTTTCAACGTATACGAGCAGGAGCCAAGTATGGACGAGCTTCCAACCGACCCATGGATAAGGTAACCATTTACCTATTGATATCCTATATAACTAATCATGTCCTATTAGAAACCTACTGTATGGGCACGACAGAACAAAGGTGTATCATCCAGGTCTAAACGAGACGAGATACAGCATATGGATGAAGTCGAGAGTCAATCACTTGAACATGGTCGAGAAAAGTTGGAACGCAAAGCCAAGTTATATGAAGAGATGCGTAAACGGATTCATTCTGATGATGAGGATGATGAAGAAGGATATCTCATTGATTTTGATCGTAAATACTGGGAAGAGGTAAGAAAGGAAAAGTGAATAGGTGACCTATGAGACTGATCATCATGTAGAAGGAGCATCAAGATGCAAAGAAAAGGAAAACAACAGAGGAAAAGGACACATCACCACCAGCTAATGTCGATGATGATGACGATGACGATCCATGGGTTGAATATGAGGATGAATTTGGACGCACCAGAACAGTACGAACAAGTCAGTTACCACAGCAACGAGAACGATCACCAAGTCCTTCTCCTTCTCCACCACCAATCAATGATGATATGTATGAACCAGCAGATCGAGCTAGTATACGACATTATGATTCCACAAGAGAAGTGCGTACTCGAGGTGTTGGCTTTTACCAATTTGCACTTGATGAAGAAGAACGTGATGAACAAATGCAGCGATTGAATGAGATTCGACAAGAGACTGAGATGGCTCGAAAGAATGCAAAAAGTGTGGCAGAACGAAGGAAAGCAATGTTACAAAAGAACGCTGAGCGGATTCATGCAAGACGTGCACAGCTACAAGCTAAGCGGAGGAATGATTCACAACAAGAACAACAAGCACAATTCACTGTCAATGAAGAAAGTGTATCCAAGTTTCTGAAGGCTGTAAGGAGTAATATAGAATCTTGATGAATAGGCATAATAATAAAACTCGTCGGGATTGTTGCACACACGCTTTAATGTACATATCCTTTTCTTTTAATGACACACACACGACCACGCACGACAGCTGAACTGAACAAACTCGGCATCCCAGAGTTCAACCCCCACATCAACATTAAGCACTACTTCCGGTCGGCAGAATTGTTACTTCGACAAGCAAGAGTATACCGAAACGAAGGCGATCTTGAGAATGCTTACGTGTTGTACCTTAAATACACAAAGTACTACTTGCTACAACGTCTTTATTATCACGACAACTCAATGAAGCTTATAGTTTGGGCATCAATGAACTACCAAAGCATCCTGCCTACAAGCTTCCTGACAGCAAGAAACCACTCAAGATTATAAAGCTCGTAAGTCTTGGCAACCGCGTTGACTTGATCACGTGTTGATTGGTCGAGTAGAATTGTCTCGAAGCACTGGATGCCTTGGAAACCATGAAACCGCGTTTGGATGCTGCCTATCGCGAACACAATGACCGATTGCAAAAGAAACAAGAGGAAGAAGAAAGCAAGCATAGAACATATTCATCCAGCAAGGTACAAGTGGAAGAAGAAAGGCCACATTCATCCAACAAGATACAAGAAGAGGATACAGACAAGACCTTGCTGGAGGAGAAAGAAGAAGATTGGTCAGTACAGAAAGCTTTGAGTGGTGTAGCAGGTATCGGTTATTACAACGAGCAACAGCAACGACCAAAGTAAGTTTGTGTGATGTGTTGCTTGGAATGTGGATGATGTTGATCATATGTATAGACCTGCAGAGTTACCACCAATACCAGCAGCATATCCGTCTCATGATGTATTTCGCAACCAAAGTGATAGTCGCATCTCCTATGAATCATCAATATCACCACCATCAGCAGCCACGCCACCACCACTTCCACCTAAACCAGCAATGCCACCACCATTACCAGACAGAACAAGTTCAGTATCACCAAGCGCACCAGTATTACCTCCCAAGATCAAGTTGGAAGAACAAAAGGCTGTTGAATTAGGTTGGTATATTGCAGGAGATGTTTTTCCTCTATATCTAATGCACTTATAGCAACAACTGAGAGTGGCGAACCTCTTCGTACATTGTATGTGCCTACAGGGATACAAGAACAGTTCCTTAGGATTGCTAGGATCAACACTGACAAAAACATTGAGACTTGTGGTATTCTTTGTGGCTCTTTGGTAAATGAATGACATGGATTACAGAAGGATACCAAGTTATTAATCTTTTCCATTAGAAAAACAATACTTTGACGATCACCACTCTTATTATCCCAAAACAATCAGGCACACCAGATACATGCACCACTGAGAATGAAGAAGAAGTGTTTGAGTATCAAGATACCCATGACTTGTTAACATTAGGCTGGATACATGTAAGATTTTATTCGAAAAGAGTGACTAGCAATCATACCAAGACATTACATACAGACACATCCTTCTCAATCCTGCTTTTTGAGCTCCCTGGATCTTCACACCCACTGTGCTTATCAAATCATGCTTCCTGAAGCCATTGCCATTGTCTGTGCTCCAAAACACGAGCCAAGGTAAAATGAAGCACTGGAAATACTTTTGTCTCGCGTCCTTTTTTAACATTGTTCTTTTCAAGCGTCGGCGTTTTTCGGTTGACAGATCCGCCAGGATTATCTCTGATTAGCAATTGCAGGGAGCGAGGAACCTTTCATCCACATCCTGATCAACCTATATATACTGTAAGTGATGATGAGTACTATCAGAACGTGTCTAACTTGAGATTGATAAAGGATACACATAATGATACCGGACATGTGCGCATGACCCAAGATTCTTTCAAGGTGGTGGACTTACGGCGTTAATCTATTAGTGTTAGCATGTATAAATTATTATGAGCGATTACTTGTTGTATTACATGAAGAGAATAGAGTATGATTGTAATTCGCAAGTGTGCAATGATGGGGATTCTAATGATATCAAATGGCTCATATGACTTTTATGCACAACAGGCTACATTTCATCACAACATGTCTTATTCAATGAATCAGCTTTTGATCTATCCATTACATCTTGCACGTCTTTGATAGCTGACAGTTCTCCGGGGTAGAAAACACCTGAGCTCTATGTGCACTATAGCTGGTGACGTTTAAGCAACATGAAGGCTCTTGGTATATGTGTTTGTTGAGTAGGGTGTGTAGGTTCTTGTGGGTGGAGGGGGGTATAGGTGGGTTGTTATTGTTGTTGTAGGAGGGATGGATGTAAAGGGGGTTTGTTGAAAGAACCAATGCGACGGAGGAGAAAGAAAGAGTAAACCATGATTAAATGGATCGATGATAATTGCCTTGACGGCATTTGAATGCTTGCAAAATCTCCATATCCAGTAGTTCTTCCCGTTCCAAGACCTTGACATCATTCTCATACGGTAAATGATCTACAATGATCTTCATCAGGTTGTGATGGTCGCTATAGCAGATGTTAGAATACCTCCTCCAAATGAAACTTTGAAATTTCGTTTACCTGATGAAGTCATGTAGATCTTGGACATTTGTGGACAAGCCAGCGTAGTCAATGACTACGAGGCAAATTTTGTCATCCTTGGTGGTTGATATGTACGAAAGGAGGGAAGCCAATATATCAACCCCACATAGACTGGACCAATATCATTTCCAATAAAGATGATGGGAGTCAAATCCACCTTGGCAGATGCATCACGAGTGGAAGCTACATCAAAAGAAATGAGCATGTTGTCCATTGACCAGTTGTAGGAAGATGAATAGACTTACCTTATTACAAGAGTCAAATAGGATGACAATCAATAAAGAGATTGGATGAAGGAAAGAAGATGTGGAAGATGACGATGAGTGACAACATCCCTTTTTGATTCTGTGAATGGTGGGCGTGGTGACATTCTGTGATAAAGTATTTGTTTGGGATGATGCATCAATAGATAAGGTATAAACAGATAGATTCCCTGTACTGTTGGCAAAATGATCACCATCTGGCTCCCATGGGTTATGATATAACGGCTTCCTCTATTACGTCATGTAGTGCAAAGCAAAGTTTATTTTAGAAATGTCATTATGATGTGGCATGTCCATGTTCATACAAAGCTTTTTCCATCTGATGAATTAGGTCCTTCTCATACTACAGGTATCCTTACAAGAAGTTGATTGATGAACAACACGACTATCTAACACGTGACCAGCATCAATGCAATAGAATAAAGAATATGGATCTACCGCCGACTAACAAAACGAGGAGGAGGAGGGGGAGGATTAGCAGTGAATTCTCCCAGCTTTGCTGCTGCTGCCGCTGCTGCCGCTCTGCTGCTGTTGCCTTTTTATTCTATTTCCTAATCTTGTCCATCCTGAAGGTTCGTCGCATTCTTATTGCATTCAATATTACGAGAGGGTGCTCAGTCATAACAATAGCCGAATTCGTCATCTACAATGGAGGATGAGCGTTGGGATATTGTACCAAAGGTACCAAAGCACGTACACTACGTTTGACAGTACTGACTCATATATTACTACAGCCCCGCGTCTCATGCTCAAGCCCATTAAGATCTTCTGAGCACTACAGCCGAGCCAAGTTTGTTGAAGAGTTCCAACTTGCACGCGAGCAAGTGTCACGTTTTCGCAACAAGATGCATGGTCTAGCAAAGCAAATTGATGGCATTGAAGCTGATATTGTAAGTATCCAACAGCAATGGATAAACCTGATTGTTGACTAAATGTATCTCTTTTCTTTGTTATGAAGCGTATGTCGGGTGATCGAGTGAGTAAGTAATGATACAACGCCATCCATCATCGCACGTTCGCACTCCTTACACCTTTTCCTTCTCCTATAATAGTCGAGATTGAGCAGGACTTGACTCGGACGCAAGAAACGAATATCAATCTGCAAATACGCTTGGAGAATGCTGTAACACGACAAAGGGAATCAGATGGTCATGCTACACGTGCTATTCGGGATTTGCATTCTGATTTGGCAATGGTATGTATGCATTAACGACGTATACTCATGTGTAACCTATGGCTTACATTGTCAAAGTAGATGGCTTATGCAAATAATCAGTTACAAGATCGTTTGGCCAATCTAGCCGACTCTCAAAAGAATCAAACAGGGAATGCTAGTGCCACCGTGGAAAAGATGTTGGAATACGTGAAAATGTTGCAAGAAGCTCAGAATTCAATACATCTCTTGAAGCAGAAGCCAACCACCAGTGTCAGCAATACTAGAATGCTACAAGAACCACTGACGTCCTGCATGGTGACAAGTATTCCTGTGGAACTCACTGACATATATCGACACCGTATTATTCGCAAACATACATCATTGCATGGAATCAGCTCATCATACAACAACAAACAAGGTCTATCATCCTCCAGTCATCATCATAAACAGGAAGGACTTAGGATTTTACTTGATTGAGAATACCAATAAAGAGCATCTATACCTTGACCTTTTTGATCTGACTCTTTTGTATATTAAAACAAGTGCTAATTGTATTTGGCATTACCATCATCCTAATTGAATGCAAGTCCCCTTATCATTCTACATCCCTTCATTGTCATCGTCCTTCAAGAAGATGCGTCGTTTTGGTGCAACTTTACATTCAGATAGACCAGAATGTTATCTCGTCTTTTGTATCCTCCTTCCATTGTCATGTGCTAACCAAGTTTATATGTGATGATGCTAACGAGGATTATCTGGTTTCTGGAAAAATACCATAAAATGAACAAAGAAGGCAAATCAGATGTGCTTTGTTGTAAGCGTTGATGAAAGATCCTTTTAATCACATATGACTTTTGAAACTATACTAAAGCAAATAACGGGGTATCATTGATATAATACTGCAGACATGTTCTTCTCCAGATTCTGATTGACTTTGCTAATCGGTGTCGACAAGGTGTTTGCAAGTTCCATGAGTTTGGCATTCAACTTCTCGTTTCCAATGATTGGTATAGCTTCGACATTGTCAAACATAGATAATATTGGTGTGACAAGCTGTTTGGCCCTTCCTTCTTTGAGCGATTCATGAATCTTCACCACCTTAGATTTTTGCAGCACGGCATTTTCCCGGAAGCCGTTATATCACCACCATGTAGGCTGGACCAATATCATTTCCAATAAAGACGATGAGAGTCGAATCGACCTTGGTAGATGCATCACGAGAGGAAGCTACATCAAAAGAGATGAGTCTGTTGTTCAACAATTGCTTGTAGGCAATATGTTTAGACTTACCTTATTACAAGAGCCAAATAGCATAATAATCAACAAAGAGATTGGATGGAGGAAAGAGATGTGTGGAAGACGACAAAGCGTGACAACATTCTTTTTATTTGTGAATGGTGGGCGTGGGGACATTCTGTGATAATGTATTTGTTTGTTGATAGAATGTATAAACAGATAAATTACCTGTGCTGTTGGCAACATGTTGCACCATCTGGATCTGGCTCCCATGGTGGGGATATAACGGCTTCCCTGGATGCCTGGAACAAAAAGAGAAGACAACAACCACCCCATTTGATGTTTTCGCTGTTCACAGTGCTAGATAATCGGCATGTAGTCTCTTTTTTATTATGGATATGGATATCAAAAAGCTTCTGCAGGATGTATACCAAGAGTCAATATCATTCTTCCATGAGATTGTTGCTAGGAATATGCATAAAAGTTATAGTGTAACAATGAAAAGCAAGTGTTCAGTAAAAGATGATCCAAGTATCAACATGAAAAGCTATGTCTAAAGTTCCATGGTAGTCTAAGCAGGTAACGAACATACTTCTTTCAATCATGATCATGATTCGGAGCGGGATCTATCACGTGATGTGACTTGACCCAGGAAGCTTGCAAAACAACGCAGCCAGAGTTGCGGGTTGTTGGTCCTTTTTCCTCAGAGACAAGAGGCCCCTTCCCCCAAACTAGACGATTCGAACGCACAGCAGTCCCCATCTGATACCAAGACTTGCGTTTCAGTCGATAGTCTTCCATTAGAGTACACCATCTTGTAGCAGCATCGACCCATTTCAAGTCATGTCTCACGGCGGACGTGCGTTTCAAGCCCATGGCTACTCTGCCATTTCACCAGACACGATGCGGGCTCATCGACAAACACTTCTTAGTCAACAACAGCATCAGCAACAACAACAACAACAACAGCAGCAACAAGCATTTGCACAACATCAAGCAGCAGCAGCAGCCATGGCAGTGACGAGTGCTGCTACTCCAACGACTACAACTTATACTCACCATCCGTCCAATGGCAGTAATCATCCTGCAGCAGCAGCAGCTGTCGTGGCTGCAGGTGTGGCTGGAGGTGGACCTGGTCCTGGTGGTAGTAGTGGAGCTGATGCACGACGTAGTATGATGGCTGTAGCAGCTGGACCCGATTCAGGATATTGTGAGAGTTGCCATACGATGCGAGCGCTTTCTTTCTTTTATGACGAACGAGCTGCAAAGTACAACAATATTTGCTGTTTTTGTCGTCCTTCTCCATTACAAAAACGCAAACAACGTTATGAAGTCTTTGAAGAACATGAACGAGCTCTTAAACAAGCACGGTACTCGCAACAACCACATCAACATACACACGCGCATCATCCGTCTCAACAAGCTCAACAACAACAACAACAACCTCCACATCAAACACCTTCACCAGCTCATCATCATCATCATCACCATCATCACTCTCATCAACAACAGGCTACACAGCATTTGATTCCACCCCCTCCACAAGCAGCTGCAGCAGCAGCACAATCCGCAGCTGCTGCTGCTGCAACAACGCGTGGACCCTTTATGCAACAGGCAACGATGCACGATCCACCTATTCAAGTAAAGACATCACCACCTAATAAGCCCCAAATGTTTTCGGCATCTCCTTCGCCACTACGTGGTCAATCTCAGTTACAACCACATGTACAAGCTATGCAACCATCACCCATGATGCCATTACCTTTACCAGTTCCTCAGCAACTACAAATGCATATTCAGCAGAGTTTTCCACATCAACATGATCCACAGCAACAACAACAACAGCAACAGCAACAGCAACCACCACCACCACCTTCACACCATCATCCACCTCCTCCTACACAACAACATCATCCTCAACAAAGACCTATGCGTTCTACTCCTGATATTGGTTCGACTATGGCAGCAGCAGCAGCTGTTGTTGCAGCATCTGCAGGACAATCTCAACCTACCATGCCAATCAAAGCAGGAACTGGATCTACTTCATCTCCTCGAATTGATCGAACTACAACAGCAAGTGGAACATCATCATCAGGTGGTGGTGGAGGAGGAGGATCAGCTGGTAATCGACCTGAAGTATTGTCATTGGAAGCTTTTGTACATGCTCTTGAACAAGAATCTGAATTTGATCGTAAAGTATATGATGTGGATATTACACCTTTGATTCTTCGCATGGGAGAAGGAGCTGGTTTCTCACAATTGGGTCGTGGTGTATGTGAACATGTTTTGACTGGCACAAAGTTCAATTTTAGGCAAGTTGATTTACTTATGAAAGAGAATTCAGTAACTGATACTTTTATTATAGCTTAAAAGATCAACGTCGATCCATCAAGACACCTGATACTTTATCCACGCTTCGTTACTATTGTTCACAGCGTGCAGATACTGCCAAACCAAGAAAGGCCAATGATCATCCCAAGGCTACGAATCGTTATGACTGTGCTGGTGCATTGACAATCATTATTGATCTGATCAAAAAGACAGCTCACGTGACATTAATACACAAGCATCCACATCCACCTTTTATTCCACACCATAATCACCATCATCATCATTATGGTCAATCACACCATCAGAATCAACAAAGACTTCAACAACAGCAACAACAACAACAGCAACAGCAGCAGCAACAACAACAACGTGTGATGCGACAAAGACAAGCCAAGCAAATTGAAAAGCAGTTTGAAGGATTGCGACAACGAGTAGCAGACTTTGGAAAGTTAATTGAGTCTCAGCAGTCTCTCAACAATCGTGAATTTGTTCAAGTAGCTTTGGAAGCTTTCTCTGGAGCAGAAGAGATGCTTAATGCATGTCGAGAGGCGGATCGTGCTACTGCTGCTGCTATCAACCATCCTCAGAACAAGTATACCATCCATTACAACAAAAAGGGTGATTTATAGTGTTATTTCTCTCTCTCACACACTTACTATTAACTATCGGTTGCCTGATATGATCTCTCTCTCTCTCTGTTTTTCCCTCTACTGTGCATGCAGCTCTTTTACTGTAAATACACACACACACACTCTATCTCTACTTTTGTTACAGCAGGCTTATTTTTATCTTGTAAATGGCGATTTTATTTTGTTGAATATCTTGGGCTTGTTGAATACCTTTTTAATGAGATAAGAATCTATAAGAATATACGTTGATCTTTCCACCTTATAGTGTCGTTGATCAATGATGTGTTTTCTAAAGCCAGTTGTCACAAGTAGTGTGTTTTTTGTTTGGATTCCGCTGACTACGGAGAATTACGCGGTACTTGCGGAAAGATTGCCATATGGGAAAAAAAGGTTGATGGATTCCCGCTCGTTGCCTATAAAGATGCACGTCGTTTGTGTGGGGAATCCAAGCTTTTTCTTTCTTTTTTCTATCTCTCATTACAACACGATGGCATCTGTACTTCCAGAATTCTCACTCAAGGGTAAAAAGGCTATTGTCACTGGTGGTGCTCGGTAAGGAGAAAAAACAACAAGGTGGATGGAAAAAGGGACTCACAATATGAAAGAGGTATTGGTTTGGAATTGTGCCGTGCACTTGCCCAGTCAGGTGCTGATGTGGCCCTGATGTATGTATCCAGCGATTCAACACACGACACAGCAGCTGAGATTGCAAAAGAATATGGCGTCACATGCAAGGCATACAAGGCTGATGTACGAGATGCTGCAGCAGTTCAATCCGCCATTGATACCATCCACAAGGACTTTGGTCGTATTGATGTGTTTGTTGCCAATGCTGGTATCTCTATCAATGGTGCTGCAGAAACTTTTGATTTGAATGATTGGCATAAACTCTTTGACGTCAATGTTCATGGCGTCTTTTATGGTATTCAAGCAGCTGGCAAGTACATGTTGGAACAACAAAGTGGAAGCATCATTATCGTTTCATCCGTATCGGCTCATTTGGTCAATCAGCCACAACCCCAATGTGGAGTAAGTTGAAAAGGACAAGGTGGAAACAAGGCATACTGACTGACATTGTGTTACCTAGTACAATTGTACCAAGGCAGCTGTCTCCATGATGGCTAAATGTCTCGCTTATGAATGGGCACAACGTGGTATCCGAGTCAATGCACTTTGCCCTGGTTATATGAGAACTGACATGATTGAACAATTGATTGATGCAAAACCTGATTTGGCTGGAGCATGGACTGAATTAGCACCCATGAAGCGTATGGGTTTCCCTCGTGAACTTAAGGGCGCTTTAGTCTTCCTTGCTAGTGATGCATCCAGTTATGTCACAGGTACTGATCTTTTTGTGGACGGTGGTTATTCTGCCATGTAAATATATTTGTTTTTATTACTATACTATACTATCTCATAACATGGGACTATGACTATTCTCTTGTAATTGATGATCCTCTTCATCATCTGTCCATTCGTCATCATCATCATTATCATCGTCATGGTCGTTGGATTGGGTATGTGAATGACGAGGAGTGATATCAGCCCATGGTTCAAGAAGGGGTTGAAGGTATCTAATGTAGGAAGCGTATAGAGTGGGATGTGGACATCTGTAAAGACATTTGGCTACCTTGTCAAACCCTGACACCATTATCTCGAGTCTCATTTTTTCTTGCTCATATTTGTCATAGGTGCCGCGGAAACATGTAGCTGGTGTTGTTACAAGTGTACATATCAATCGCAAGTGGGATATCTAAACATTCATGAGTGTCATTAATGCCATAGCAAATCCATTGAATGGATCCCTTACCACATAATCTACTACGCCTTCATCCACCATCACTGTTGGTTGTTGTTCTTGTTGGTCTAATGGTTGTTGTTGTTGTTGTTGTTGCTCATATGGATTGCCAGAGCGTGTTTTTAATTGTCTGAATGCACTTTCAAAATTGTAATCAAGGACTTGTGCTAAATAGGTCATGGGTTCAATATGTCGATCCACTGTAAGCTGCAACTCGCGCATCCAGGCTGTGTAACGTGGACGTGATACACCAGGAGCAATGGTACGCATGACTGTTTCGGGATCTGCTTTGAGACGCATCCGAAAAGGTTCTTTTGAGTCTGGTGATTCAACAATGTCATGTGGACGATCCATCAAGAGCTGACGAAGAGCATCATAACCATGAACATAATGTGGATGTGCTGTTTGAATGGTTGGCAAGGTACATAAGAGAGAGAGTAATTGTTGACGAGTAGCTAGTTGCAAGTTGTAAAGTGCTTTACGCTTTGGATCAGATGGACCAAATAAAAGATCTCGGATATGTTCAAGAGGCTCAGTATGAGTCAATACGAGAGCTGTGCCTTTTGGTTCATGTGTCATGATGGTCTTGAAGCACTTGCACAAGTGTTGTAACTGCTTGTCATCAGAACTTGCTCGCTTGGGTGCTTCTTTCAGTTGTCGTAACAAGTCGGTCAAGAGTGCATAGCCACCTTTGTCAAGAAATTCAGTAGTCCAACTTGCTGCGCCATTACGTAAAAAGATACGCAAACTCATCAATTCTCCTTCATCCACTCGTTGCACTGTTCGTCCTTGTAATTGTCGAATCATCTGTTCTGGTGTCTTGTTGGGTGCCTGTCCTCCTCCATGATGGTGATGATGGGTATCAAAACGGCCAAACAATATGTTGCTAGTACTGTTTTTGCCTCCTCGTAATGACAATGAAGATTGTAACATGGCACTCTTTTGTTCAGTTGTCAGTTGTGTCAGAGAAGGACGTACATTGGATGCGAGTGCGATCTCTTGCTTTATGCAGACAAGTGTTATTACACAATCAAAACCAATCCCCCCCTTTCCCCTTACCATTAATTGATCAAATGCTGCATCGACTTGCTCTTTGTTGGGCTCAGGTGATCCATCGATATGTATTGTGCGTCGTGGTAGTGGTGAACTTGGACTATCTCGAACAGAGGACGTGGTACTAAACATGGAATCCCTGTCCATCACGTCTTGCATGTCACTTGGTTGACGTGAAATGCTGAAAAAGCGAGACACGCGATTCAAAAGACGAGGTGAAGCCATGACAAAATAAAAAAGACAAAGAGAAAAAGAGAGAGTGAGAAAAAAAAAGACGCAACATGTAACTTTGCTGTGGTGGGCAAACCATGTTTATGTTGCTTCCAAAAAAGGAATCTTTTATGCCCAACAAAGAAGCTATCTACAACAACTCTATGCAAGAAAACCCGACTCCAAGAGATTGGATCATACTCTTTCATTCTTGTTCATATCAACACTCTTGACATGCTCATCGACCAGCGACAATGCAGGACACCATCCACGATTAGGAATAGGTCGTAAATCTACTGTTTGTAAACGAAGATGGCCCTCGTGATCAAAACGTCGGCAACTCTGCATAAATCCTTTGCTAAAGGAAGATGGTATTTCATCATTCTCTTCAGGCTCATATTCATGGACTTTAGGTGGCTCAGTAGTAAAGCTGACTTTTCGTCGAGTCTTGGTAGTAGTTATAGTAGTACGAGTCTCTTTTGGATGGGGTGGTAATGGTTTTTGTTGGTACTGTTGTTGTTGTTGCTGTTGATCGATGCGTGCCAGTCTAAGCGTTTCGCTGTATAGTTTGGCCAAGTCAATACGTCTTGTACGTCCATAATAACTACTAGGCCATGCTGATAGGTCTGATTCATTTCTTCTTGCGCTGGTTGCAAGCATCATATCACTCAAGTGTATTGAAAAGGAAGAAGAGAAAGATAAAAAAGGAGAAAGTACTCTATCTCTCATGGTATGTGCACGAACTCTGGAATGCCAGCAGCTCCTTAAACAATCTTACAGGTCATATCATTCTCTTGTCTTTCAAGTAGTAGTGTGTACGAATGAAATTGCCCGTATCAACAACTCCGTGCTACCCTACCATGATGCTTTATCTCCCTCTTCAGGTCATTGCATCTCCTCCTCCCTTTGTTCGGTCCTTAATATCCTCCTCCATGTTAAAGATAGATGCAATCTCTAGGTGGTATATCTCTTGGCAGGCAGTTTTTTTTGTCGTCAGTTCAAAAGATGATTTATTTCCTTCTACCTAAAGTGATGATGAACCACGTGTCCAACATGGTCCTTATATTGGGACGCCATCACCTAATAAAGACACTTTGTTGCAGTAATGGTCGACAAAGTTTAATGCTGGATTAAAAGGCGTTGACACAATGAATCCTGTTCCTGTATGCAAGTCGGAGATTTCAGTGGGTTTCATCCTTGTAGGATGCTCTTGATGCATTCCATTTTGGTCATGTCAGGGTAATCCTGTAATTCATCACGAGAGGGATGATTGTTCCCGGTCTAAGACTTGCATTGTGTGTGAATTACTTGAATGATATATACATTTAGCGGCTGTAAGCAGTATATGAGGAGAGTGTAGCTCTTAAAGGTGGATAATCAAAGAGGATGTGTAAGCTTGAGCATGTTTATTTGGATCTTCATGGCTATACAGCATTGACAGCCTACTGTTTGCATCATTTAGGAGATAACTAGGCTCACGACAACAAGCACTTGTACATTTTCATCATTAAGCGAATCACCAGTAGTAGAGCAATGCAAATTCGTAGCTTGTAGTCATGCTGTCAGCGATGTTATCGACTCTACACCTTCACTATGCACTTTGCTGCGAAATGAAGATCATAAAGGGAAAGACATACTCCTTCAGGAAGAAACTCTGACATTGATTTCCTACATCTTCCAGCTCGTGTTTTGGTATGGCATGCATTGATTGAGATCGACACTGTAACTAAGACTGCTGGTATCACTGACTCTTGTAGTGATGGCACGTTTCCCCTAATCACTACAATAGTATCGAGTACTTGATAACCAGCAAATAATTCTGAACATGAAGAGTGTGCTATATTCAGTTAAAGAATTGCTCTTTATTGTGTAATGCATGAAAGTCCAAAGTACCTAGGTACAAATGAACACAAGCCAAGTAGGAGGACGAATTCATTGGCTGTGGTAGCATACGTGATACTCAGCATTTAGGCGACACCACCTTGAAACCTGTCTTTCTTCTTGCTCATGAGCACGCGTTTGGTGATCGTTGCTTTTTGGGCCTTCATCCTGGTTGGTCTGCCATTTTGGTGGAAGACCACTGAAGTCTATAGAGCAAACCTTCCTTTAAACGAAATAAAAGCTTGGCAAGAAGACCAAGTAAGTTTTTCCTTGACAAACAGCTCGCATATATATACAAACACGTTACCTGTTGTAGACACCTCGTCTTGAGCTTCCCATTACGTTCATTGTCCATTCAGCCATCGATGCTACTCGTTCGTTGCAAGACTCGCTATCCCAGAAAACACAAATGATATCATCCTGTGCCATATTTCCTGTGCAGGTCAAGTGGCAATATTGGACAAAGGAAAATGGTAAAACTGACAGGATTCCACTTTATGATGCCATTGCTCATATCGATTGTTAGATGATCATGTGGAGGAATTACTGACGAGGCATCAAGAGATTCCCTTTGGCCATTATCACATCTATGTGTCTTCATCTTCATCTTCAGCTGTACCTTCTTGCAACATCACAGTAGGAAATGCACGCACGAGCCATATACAATTAGGACACATGTCACAAGGTATCTGTATAAAACATTGGCAACATCACCAATAGCTCATCATGATTGTTTATGCTAGAAAGCATGGCCGAGTCTGTCATGAAGCTCTTTGATTCAGCATTTGTCGAAGAATACAAGCATCTCGATCAAATGGCATGTGGCACAAAAGACACTGATACCAAGGTATATACCCATCATTGATCATTCCATGCCAACCAGTATTCTCACTATCATCTCCTTTTAGAATGATATGAGTAGTATGCGCTCATTCAAGTATTCACCAAGATATCAGATAACTTTCAGCCTTATGAACAATGATCCAGAACATCTCTTGGTGGATTGGGATATCCGTGACGCAGTAAAAAGTAAGTTGACATGTTGATGCTTGGATAAGACATCTTATCCCTTTTTAGGTTACATGCATCCTTTGTTACAAGAGATATCCATGGTATCCAACTTTACAGTCGATTCCCAGATTCAGAATTATGCATCATTGTCAATACCACCATCTGAACGAGAACGACCTGGAAAACCCAGCTATTACTATTATGAGCAAGGACAACTTTCACACTTTATCAATTCAGCCGATTGGAACCTTGGTAAGGGAGCGTGCTCATTGTGGATCTTTAGTCAACACCACTAATACTACATATACAGCATCCACCATATCATCTTATCCTACTGTCAACTTTATCCTTTATATCCCATCTCCTAAACAACGCCTTTGGATCCATGATGCTCATAGTAAGGTTCAATACATTGTTACTCTTATCTTGGTACTCATTCTCTTGTCATAGATCGGCCTTTACCTGATAACGCATTCTTGATACCTCGATGGGGTGGCGTGCTGATCAAAAACTTGCCAAAGGCTGAAGATGGACATTATCGATTGGACAAGAAAAAGCTACATTCTACCATGCGTATCTTTGTATCACAACTACGCAATCTTATTGGCATCCATGAGCATGATTCTATAGAGGTAGGATCTTCACTTGTATACATAGCTTGAAGCTAATAAGAGCTCTAGACATCCGACACAAGCATTACTTATTTGCCATCCCCCCATACTGGGATCACACTCTTGGAGAAGGATCATCTTATTCGACGATGCACAGTAGAAAACATTGCTAATGCAGCCAAGACATTGAATTCACTTGCTCAACTGGTGACAGAAATTCCCAACATGGTGGTTTTGGAAGAAATCAACACCCAAGTACGACATTCTTTACGTGATTTGGAACTTGGATGTGAAGCCCTGAAGAATGCAGACTATGAATCAGCTCTCCAACATTCAATACGTGCTACCAAATTGGCTGAAGAAGCATTTTTCAATCCTACCATGGTATCCATGTTATATTTCCCCGATGAACACAAGTACGCCATTTATATGCCCCTCTTTGTGCCCATCTCTGTACCTTTAGTCATGGCAGTATTAAAAGGATTTAAAAGAAAAGCACCCAAAGAAAAGACAGAATAAAAAGAATTGGTAATACTATCTTTATATTGTCATCAAAAGGTAGTGGGTATGTATAGGGTTGCTACATGTATCAGCCTTCTTCATTCAAGTGATGGGCACTACCACCAACAGATGTTTCCTTGGTAACTTTGTCTCCAGAGGAAGATTCATCATCACTGAGAGAATGGGTTTCTTTGGGCGTCCCCTTCCACAATTCCTGTACACGTTGTGGCATGGTACAAAGGGAACTTTCACTACGGCTTGTATTCAATAGGGTATCAGGCATGCCGTAATCTTCTGGGTCAAGGACGGGTGTTTGAGGATGATCAATGAGTGATACTGGTGGTAGCACAGTGAATATCTCTGTTGGTTCATCTGTCAATGTTGAATAGGCACAGAAAGGATCTGGATTTTGTTGCATCATCTAGTTCAGAACAGATGAGTAATTCTTCTCAAGGACAATCAGTCATAAAACATACCTGTTCTAGCATGGGATCCCCTAATCCTTTGTTTGCAATACGTTCATGGATATCTACCTCGGCACGAACCACTGAAGCCACCTTGGATAATGTCATGTAGTTTTGTCTACGTTCCACATCCACCATATGTCTGTGATATTCTGTCTTGATACGATCCAATTCATCCACTTGCTGTGTTAATTCTTCTAGTGCCTGGCGGAATTGCTTAATATCTGTTGAGTCATGTTAGTTTCTTTGATATACTTGGATCACCGTCCCTGTTACTACCTCGTTGTCCCTTGCGAGCATTTTTCATATTCCTTGATTCTGTATCTCGAATTCTCTTGCTGATCATCTTCAATGCTGCATTATAATTTTCTTGACTTTGCTATGAAAAAGAGGATCAGTTCACTGGACTATAAAAGACGATCTACTTGCTCCATTTACCTCTACGATCTTGCGATGATGATCAATGCTTTCTCGTAATGGTTCTTCTAATGTTTTTTGAAACATGTCACCCTACATGAATCGATTGCTTAGCAACAACCTATCATTCCATCTTGATTCTAAAAGCCATACAAAGATCTGTTGATGATTCGATATCAAAAACTGAAGACCTGCTGCTGCTTGAAGACCTTGGCCAGCTTCTGCTACTGCTTTGCCTTTTGCCACACGTTCCAATGCATATCCAAATCCTGCTGCTGCTCCTGATAACTGTTGCATTTGCTCTCGATACACTTGAGCTGCTTTCAACAAGTTCTCATAAGCGTCAAGTGAAGCAGCTAGATCTTGTTTTGATAAGTGGACACCATTGTCGGGTGGAAGAGTTGCTGATCTTATCGAGTGGTTGTCGTCGGCTGTGTATTGAAAGGAAGAAGACGACATGACCGACATGGCCCGCCTTGCAAACATGTCACTACTGCCATCGGTACTGTAGAAGCTGTTGGGAGGTACAAGCGAATTATCGTAGTGCTTTTGTTCAGGTGAATGGTATGTCATCGTCTGCGTTGGGTATGGAAAGGCAAGGGGCGAAGAAAGAACAAGAGGAAAGGCGGGAAACGACGTTGCTATGTTGAAATAAGACTTGTTTGCTACTTGCCTAATACAATTCTTTGATAAATGAATGTCTATATCCATGTTCCTCTCCAAGTATATATGCTTGGCTTATATGCAGTTACTTCTATAATTATCACATGTCGGCGCACAATCAATGGAAAGGATCTCCAAGTTACGACGTTGCTAAGAATCCAACATACCCTTTATTGAATGCATCATAAGAGATTCTTCTTGTATTATACTTGCTTTATTATCATCCAGTTTCTGACATGATATCTATATCTACAGAAGGTTCAACCACCGGTACACCTTCAGATATCCGATCTCCTTGTGCAGATGGTTCATTATCTTCAACAATGCTATTGACTGCTTCAGGTATGGGTGTTTCAGACTTTGGTTGTTCAGTTGGAGTGGGTATAACTTTGGTAGTGATGGGATGATAATGCTCCAATGATTTCAACAAGAGTGTTGATACGTTCTTTTGTTGTAAGGCAGCGATTTGGATAGCACGTGCAATCTGATCACATATTCGACTACGTTGATTCTCATCCTAAGATAGCCATGAGTACATTGGCAGAGCTTATCAGTGTATATAAAGTACCTCCAAATTGACTCGGAATCGAGGCAAGCCTACTGTATACTTGTCGGTCAATTTTGTAATATCGGCTTCAGTAATGGTCCAAGATTTGACAGCATCCACTAGACATACACACATATATATCAATATGAAACCAGTATCCATAAATTTGAACGCTCACCTCTTGTAAAAACAATGCCACATTTACTGTAAACAAGTGCTGGTGGAATCTGCTCCAGTGCGTCCCGAAAGATAGCAAGACTATCCCTGTTGGTCATGTCCAGCATGAAGAGTATATAATCAATTCGATTCACCACATCCATTGGATCCTTGGTAAGGTTTTCGGCTGTAGAGCTAGGATAAACAGCTGTCAGTGGCATGGAAGGCAAGATCCAAGTTGCTTTCTATTACATGGAAAAGTAGGCACTTGGGCATTTCAGCAATTGCGTAGCCAGAGTACGTTTGCCACTCAATGACGGTCCTAGTAACTATTCAACATAAGTTCACCGTGGTCAGTGTTGGAATCAGGTACAAGTCTTACCAGTACTTGGACTGCACGTTGGGTGTAAATAGGACGAAGCATGAAAAGGAAAATCTTGGTATGTGTGATCTCCTGAGTCTGGCATTTAAACAATGGCATCCCTTCATAGTCAACCATGCTGATCCAACGTCTCGAACACTGTTTCTGGAAGCCTTATATAGCATATTGCACTACTGGTTCAAGAAATAAAGCTGCCAACTACCAAATGCAAGATTCGCACCGTGGTAATGAATCAAATGGTGCATCATCATGCTGTCGACAGTACAGGCAGCTTTTAATTGCTGATATAAGGTAGCATTGATGCTTACTATAAGACAAAAATAAACACGTATATTACTCCAAAGCCTAAGTGTAGTCTGACAATGAGAATCATATTTGTGATGGGGATGTGCATATAAGCACAAGTGATAGATGACTGTGATAGCAGATGCCATGTCTTCGCCATCTAGCCCCTACTTTGATGATTCATGCCTGGATACGTTGACATAAAGAACCAGACATAAACCTGATGTAGAAACCTTATCACTTTACCACATCATGCACAAGATATTCCCCACGCCCATCATCCACAAATAAAAGGGATGTTGTCACGCATCGTCATCTTCCAGACATCTCTTTCCTTCATCAAATCTCTTCGTTCATTGTTATTATCTGACTCTTGTAACAAGGTAGGTCTTGATATCTTCCTAGCATATTGATGGACAACATATTAATAACGTACTTCATTTGATGTATGTAGCTTCCTCTCATGATGCATCTGTCAAAGTGGATTGGATGACTTGCATCGTCTTTATTGAACATGACGTTGGTTGATATTATATTCACGGTCGACGACACATTGAGACCATTATTGCGACATGTGTACTCCAGCAATTGCACAATATCTTCTCAGGTGCCCTTCGTTTGGCTTGCAAATATGATCCAGTCTACATGGATGTGATATAATGGTTTTCCCATCAAAGTCAGCAACGCATTTGATGTCCTTTCCAAAATCTTTTCATTCTTGTTGCGAAATGATCTCTTGGCAATTGGCTTTGATGTATGGTGTTCAACCAAACGACTGAGCTTCATGAAAGTCGCTTCAAAGCGCAAGATCAGAATGCTCGTTTTCGATCATTAGACATTATGAAAGAACAGTATATCGGTAAGCTATATTGATTTAGTGGGAGGTATTTTTAACTTACATGCATAACAGACAGCGTAGCATGAAAAATTGCAGCATCAATGGAGATGTACTACATGCAATTGATGAAAAGCAAGGTCTTCGTCGGCTATGCGCGAAAGTCTCAAAGGAGGAGTCAAAATGACAACACAATGCCATATGGCTAGTTGACAGCATGAAAGATCTTTGGTGGACAAGGTCTTTTTTCGAGATCAACCAGTCAACCTTCATCTGGATGGATAAATGCGAATACCAAATCGCATTGCTATATGTGGAATAAGACTGGTGCCAAGTTACGTGCATATTATTGACATCTCCTGCTCATTGAAAGAGTAATTACCTAGCTTAGATCATACCAACTGCACATGAATTGTACGCACCCCTATGATGTATATGAATCTCTCGACCAACATTCATCCCTTTTTATTTCAATAAAGATATCTTATGCAATATACAGGAACAATTCAACTGTGACATGCTTCCTATTCACGTGATCTTGTACCATGATTGATTCTCAGAATGACTGTTCTCTTCCTTTGGTGAATCATTCCATGTAATCAACGTCGGCATATGAGAAGGCAACAAACACTGACTTTAAATCGCGCGTTCTTTCTCGCAACTGGCAAAAAACGACCACTTTTTCCAATACCATGACCAGTACATTGCCTTCATTGACTTGTCCAACACCTGCTTCTAAAGCTATTACGAGTGTTTGTGTGTTTTGTGGCTCTGGTGATGGTGGCAATCCCGAATATAGGGAACAAGCAACAGGTATGACACTCCAGCCTATCCTCTCCAAACTCCTTCAGTGACTCATTCAAATGAATAGCGCTCGGCAAGGCATTAGCAGATAATGGCTACTCGCTGGTTTATGGTACTATCAGCTTTATCATACAAGAAGAACATCAACTCATGTTTCTATCTAGGTGGTGGCTCGGTGGGTTTGATGGGTGCTGTCGCCAAAGCAGTGCTTGAAAATGGAGGAAAAGCCAAGGGCATCGTTCCCGAACCTCTTTACAGAAATGGAAGCAAGCAGATATGCGAGACGATCATTGTGCCTGATATGCATACAAGGAAGAAAACAATGGGTGATCATGTAGGATGAATGTACAACAACCATTGCTGTGATTGAATTTTAACCACTGGACGCATGCAGTGTGATGCCTTTATTGTCCTTCCTGGTGGCTATGGCACTGCAGGTACATCAAGAAAGACTCGCTTTTATTTCGACTCATCAAAAGAGCTATTCTCTAGAGGAAATGCTGGAAATGATCACTTGGTCACAACTCAACATCCACTCCAAGCCTATCCTGGTATTGAACACCCGTGGCTTCTTTACTCCCCTTGTTGAATGGGTTAATGTCGCTGTGCGAGGTACGTCTTTGAAATCATGATAGCTGAGATATGTATGACTTATCAAGTGATAGAGCAATTCATTCGACCCAACAATGCAAACATTTTTGTGACATGCAATACGATAGACGAACTCTTGCAGGCACTAAAGACCTACCAGGCACCCAGTAGCCGTTATGAATTGGATTGGGTTACCAGCAGTGATGGCCAAAATGGACGCACTTTGACATAGAAATCCCTATCTATTCACTTTTATAGTTTGCTTTGAGAACTAGAACTAGATAAATCTAAATTGACCAGTGTGGCCAGCGTCTTGATAGCTTCCTCAGATCGTCCCAATTTAACATCTATGATGACATATAAGATATATGGAAGGATTGTATATATGTCGACTTACGGATTGTGTTCATTCCCAATTTCTTGGCTGCACGCAGATTCATGCCAATATCATCCAAAAAGATGGTTTCGTGTGGCTCTACTCCAATTGTCTTGCAGGCATGAAGGTAGAATTTTGGATCTGGCTTTCTTAAACCAACTACTTTGGATTCAATAAAGTAATCAAAGATTTCACGTAACGAGTCAGAAGTCTTGTTCTGGTCCTGTGCCGTTTCAGAATTGTTGGTCAAGGCTGCAGTGATGAAACGTCCACTTTCTATCGCTTTCATGTTAGATCCAATGTAAAGAGAATGATAATATGCTTACCTTTCAGTCGAAGAATGGCGTTCATTACAATGGGATCGACTCTTTCAGTCTCATTCATCATCATTTCCCAAAGCTCTTTGCCATCCACAGTGACATTTGGTATATCATTGGGCACAGCTATCAACATTCATTGGATCAGTGACATGTTCCTACAGAATACCTTGATCTTTATACAAACATTTGCCTGATTTCTCAAGGTATTTTCGGTAAGCCAATTTGTTCTTTGGATCTGAAAGCTCGTCGCCAAATGCTTTATAAAAGTCCACCAGCTTGATTTCACTTCGCTCCAGTTTCTAATATGCAAAAAATCGGGATTGATATATGACTCTCTCACAAGCTATTTGAAAGATGCTTACTTGGAAAGCACCATGATCGCCCTGATTTACACTGTTTGGATATCGTTGTTAGTCTTGTGATACCAGGCAAGCTTTATCGTCTTACATGGCCACATTGATGTAGTTGAAAGGCAACCCGTGCAATTTCTCATAGCGGTGAATGCCAGCGATAGGTGATCCTACACACACACCACCTAAACCAAGGTACATGAGTAATGCGATATCATCATTGGGATTCATTATCTTACCTACCGATGTCAAAAATCACTGCTTTGATGGTCATAATGCGGAAGAGAGGAAGCTTTTGCACACGAATTCTTAGCGCTGACTAAAAGAAAAGATCGGGCTTTCATTTGCCTACATAAAGTGCTCAACATTTCTATTGGTGAATTACACTTGCAGCTATTGTTGCTTACTGACAGCTTTTGCATTAGTCAGGGGAGTCTTTGAAAGTATAGGCTGAAAGGCACTATTATTCAAGGATACACTAGAGCAAAAGCTATGAGTCTGTCTGGTATGTAAAAAGAATGATCATATAGCCAATCCAGTCATCTATGTCATATTATGAACAATGCTCGGATCATGAGTAAAGGTACATTTATTTAAGAGCAGGTAAGTCATCACATGGCGCTCAGGCACACGATTCCATGATGATAGCTCTATGCATGGCAGACTTTCACCAGCCTGGTTTATGCCGATTCCTCTATTACTGTGTACCTTGTCGTACCTGAAGTCCGCTACAACCCGTCTTACATCAAGTATGACCAAGTAGTCCATTGTGTATCATGTTCAACTTTTAAAGAGGAAATGGAGGTAGTCAAGCAACAAGAGAACATGATTCGCTTTGTTCGGCCTTGAATATGATTGGCTTGGCAAAGTGATCTACAGTACTACTCTTCCCGACAACCAGATACTGTTCACTTGTACTGCTGAATGCAGCGAATCGGTGACTTTATTCGAATACGACAATCGCTTCCTTATACAAGGCTCAATGGCAATACGACAGCGTATGTAAGGCACAAGTGTTGGCGACCATCTGTGGTGCTCAAGTGGATTGTTCTCTTGGCTCCTGTTGTTGTCTTGGCCTTTTTCGCTTTATTCAATCTCCAACTGAACATTCGAGTCTACATTCGCAACTGGATCTCGCATGCAGATGAAGCCTACAAGAAACCACTGGCTGGTTGTTTCAGTCGTTTACCAGAGGACAGTTTCTATCATACTGGCGTCAAAGAATATACCTATGATATCACCCCTGGTGTCGCTCTTTTGGATGGCTTTGATTGTTACGACTTTGCTGCCACGATACAGCCTACCAACCACACTACCAGCAATAAGAGAACCATCTATCATGCATATTGGCGTGCTGATCTGTCACCCGTCGGTCCAAAACAACTTGCAGTGATCCGATCATTCTTTGCTACACAGAATCCAGACACCGCTGTCTTGTACTTGTGGTCCAATGGCGACTTATCCACTTCTCCTATCATTCAAGACGTCAAGAAACATGTGGGTGAACGACTTCAAACATTGATTTATGATCCAAAGGAATTGTCTAAAGGGACACCTATGGAAAATTCTTCCCATTTGGACTTTAAAGATGGATTAGGCTATTTGGATGGTGATTTGATTCGACTCATGGTCATCTATCGTTATGGTGGCATGTGGTTTGATATGGATGCACTCTTGATTCGTGACATGTCTCCTTTATTTGAATATGAATGGTTATCACAATGGGATTGTTTCCAACCTAGTCATTTCCCCTTTAATGGCGCTTTTATGCACTTTGAGAAGGAATCCCCTTACTTGTGTGAAATGCTCGCTGAAATGGCCAATGGACCTCTACCACGACCTGGCACTATTGATTGGGGTGGATACATGTATTATCGCGTTTATCGTCGTCTCCTCTATCATGGTATACGACCATGGTCAGTCATTCCTTGGTGCTTTACTGATTCCATGGTATGCACACCAAGTAACTCCATGCCTGGTGCCTTTGAAGAAGTGGAATTCGATCAAGAAAGGCTTTTACAGACATTTGCATATCATTGGCACAATCAATGGTCCAAAACACCAGGTTCATTATTTAGATTCTTAGAAAGCAGACATAAAAATGTAACTGGTTGGTAGTAGTAGTAGTACTACTGCATTGTATCATTAGAAGTTAAAGTATATTCCAAGTAATAAGATAAGCATTTACAAAGTGTCATTCAACGTGCTGGTCCTAACCTAAGTGATGGTGGCATTTCAAAAGCATCAGATGGGATATGCTTATTGTATCGTTTTCCTTTGACATGTTGCCTGCGTTTTGTTGATCTTTGAACGCCAGGCTGTTGTCCTGAATGATAGGATACATCTTTTATCACCTGTTTGTTAGCATTTGTTCCTTTCATAAGCTTGGCTCGACGTAATGCCAAACTGCTCCAATGTGGAGGAGGTAAAGGTGGTGGATCGTTACGTCGACTGGATCGGATTTTGTCACGTGAAGCCGATAGTGATATTGGTTGAGCTTTTTTAGTTTCAGTTGCGTCAAGACGCTGTGCAATATCAAGTAGCTGTGACGAAAGGACAGGATCATTCACCTATTCACATCATACATTAGAAGCTCATACACACACTTGTCTTTGATATGCTTACATGGAATGATTGCTTATAAGCTGGATTGTTGGCACTGTATCCAACATGCTGTATGAATGACTTAATACAAAAGTTGGATGTCACGCTCACCTGGGTATCTTCTCACCTGAAAGTTGGAAGGTTTACCAATAATGCTTTTGGTAACTTTTTTACGCTTTGCATTTTTCTTTCGTGATATGCTGGCTACATTGTGTTTTTTCCTTCCATAAGATCTCGTATGCTGTGATTTGCGAGGACATGTTGGCTCAGCAGGCGTAGGTTGAGATATCTTTCTTAATCTTTGCTGCAGCCAAGGCGAAAGTGGCAACTTTGCATTGTTGTTGGCTGAGTCCGATTCCTTATGTCTGGATGTAGCCCGTGCGCATGGCTTGTTTTTCTTTTTCAGCTTTTTGTTGTGAAGCGTTGTTGGCTGATGTTCAACGTCGATGGTTGCTTTGGATGTTGTGATTCCCATGTGGAAAAGAGTTTGAAAAAATGATCAACATGGACATGAGGAACAAAAAAAGGGGGAGAGTTCTTACTGATTTGATGTGATTCAAAACATTTTCCAAATATGGCTATTGGTAATGGATACCTGATTACGGCCACTTGCTTGTAAAACAATGGTGTCATCATTCTCCTTTAGGATGACGCATGCCAATATTGAAGCTGCTTGGTTTATTCGTTTGTGCTATCAATCTTGACCAATGGGGATGTATCATAGTACTAGCAATCACCTGCATCTCTCCCTCTACATTAAAGTTTGACAACACTTGGCAAGTTTATCTGAAACAGACTTTATCAGCACGCAAGATGTGTTTATAGGATAGAAGAGAAAAGGTAACATGAAGGTGACTACTATAAACTGAAAGGCGTATAAGCCAACAAAGTAGATTATGCAAGTATACCCTATCACTGGGCAATCCATTATTCATTCGCAGAACATGCTCGAATCTTCATTTGACAGCGCGGAGTTGCTTTAACTTGCTGCCAGGGTAGCGGCAAGTCGCAGCTGCTCTTGCTCAGTCGTTCCTTGTCAAGATCTCGGCCACCATGAACCATTCTATCCTTGTTCACGTCTCCAAAAAGATCACTCGTTCTCAACTGAACCGTGCTATTGCGTCACAATTGCATTCACAAGCTCCTCAGGGCAAACGAGCATTTTCGTCCACCAGCACATCAGCATCGATAACGATCTGGGGATCGCACAGCACAGTCAAGTCTCTTTCTTCTCGAACGACAGGTTCCTTGTTGGTTGGTTTACAGCCTATTCGAAGCACAACTTCATTGAAACGACATATCAGCACACTTCAGCTTAGAGAAAGAGATCCTAGCAGCGACGGTTCTCCTGCAGAGAATGGTTCTGGGATTGGTTCATCATCATCATCATCATCAAGCGGTGAAAATGGTGGTAGTGGTGGTGACAATGATGACAAATCCTCCAAGCATTTATTCAATTCAAGCGACAATCAGTTACAGAAACCATCTGTTCCTGAAGTATATCCACAAGTCCTTGCTTTACCTATTGCTCGACGTCCTTTGTTTCCTGGATTCTACAAAGCAGTTGTGATCAATGATCCCAATGTCACAGGTGCTATTAAGGATCTCTTAAAGAGAGGACAGCCTTATGTGGGTGCATTTTTGCTCAAGGATGAAAATGTGGATGTCGACACTATCACCAGTCTTGATCAAGTGCACAAAGTGGGCGTGTTTGCTCAAATCACCAGTGTATTTCCAGCAAACAATGGATCCAAGAACAAGGACGAGGATGGTGGATTAACAGCAGTCTTGTATCCTCATCGTCGTATTCAAATCACTGAATTGATCAACACCAAAGGAAAGGGAGCCATTGAAGCCAAAGTGGAAGAACATGACAATGTCAAATCAGAGACTGAAGCACAAGACCTTGCTGTCAAGGAATCAAGTAAGTTTGATAGCGACCCATTTATTATCACATCATGAATACTAATCAAATACACGAATCCTAGGTGAACATGAAGTTGTTGAAGAAACAAAAGATTCGCAATATGCTACATCCTTCTTGGCAAACGAGCATTCAGTTTCTTTGGTCAATGTTGAGAATATGGTGGATGAAGCCTATGACAAGAAGGATCCTGTGATTCGAGCAGTGACTTCAGAGATCGTATCTGTATTCAAGGAGATTGCTTCTCTCAACCCACTTTTCCGTGACCAAATCGCTAGCTTTTCCATGTCTCAGTCTGCTGGCAACGTCTTTGAAGAACCTGCCAAATTAGCTGATTTTGCTGCTGCTGTCTCGACAGGTGAACCACTTGAATTACAAGAAGTTATGGAGACTTTGAATGTGCAGGATCGCTTACAAAAGGCTCTTATTGTCTTGAAGAAGGAGCTCATGAATGCCCAACTCCAAAACAAGATATCCAAGGATGTTGAGAACAAGATTGCCAAGAGACAACGAGAGTATTACTTGATGGAGCAATTGAAAGGCATCAAAAAGGAGCTTGGACTTGAAAGTGATGGCAAGGATAAGCTTGTGGAAGGATTCAAAGAGAAAGCATCCAAGCTGGTGATGCCAGAAGCCGTTCGAAAGGTCTTTGATGAGGTAAAGTTTACTTTTGTGTTTTGTGTCAACAAGTGATTGACTCTATGATAGGAAATCAACAAATTGGCCCATCTTGAACCTGCTGCATCAGAATTCAATGTGACAAGGAACTATCTTGATTGGCTTACTCAAGTGCCATGGGGACAACGCTCTCGTGAGAATTACAACATTTTCCATGCAAAGAACATTCTTGATGAAGATCATTATGGATTGCAAGATGTCAAGGACAGAATTCTTGAGTTCATTGCTGTTGGTAAACTTCGTGGTACTGTGGAAGGCAAGATTTTATGTTTGGCTGGTCCCCCTGGTGTTGGCAAGACATCGATTGGCAAGAGTATTGCACGTGCTTTGGATCGAGAATTCTATCGCTTCTCAGTGGGTGGTTTGACAGATGTGGCAGAGATCAAGGGACATCGAAGAACCTATGTGGGTGCTATGCCTGGCAAGGTCATTCAGGCGCTTAAAAAGGTCAAGACTGAGAATCCTTTGATTCTTATTGATGAAGTGGACAAGATTGGTCGTGGACATCAAGGTGATCCTTCTTCAGCACTTTTGGAACTTTTGGATCCTGAACAAAACGGCAGTTTCTTGGATCATTACATGGATGTGCCAGTGGATCTTTCCAAGGTGTTATTTGTTTGCACAGCCAATGTACTCGACACCATTCCTGGACCACTCTTGGACCGTATGGAGATCATTCAGTTATCTGGCTATGTTGCAGAAGAAAAGGCTGCTATTGCATCAAAGTATTTGGCACCAACAGCCAAGGAAGCATCCGGATTACAGAATGCCAATGTCAATTTGACACCTGAAGCTGTGGATACCTTGATCAAGAATTATTGTCGTGAAAGTGGTGTCAGAAACTTAAAGAAGCACATTGACAAGATTTTCCGCAAAGCTGGTTATCAAGTCGTTCAAAAGGTGGCAGATGACAGCAAAGAGCCAGCAGCAACAGAGGAGACTGAAGAAAGAAAACCATTGGAGATCCCACAAGATATCAAGCTTGACATTACAGCAGAGAATCTCAAGGATTATGTTGGACCCCCCATTTTCCAATCTGATCGTATCTATGAACAACCACCTCCAGGTGTGATTATGGGATTGGCATGGACTAGCATGGGTAAGTTTGCAAGTACAAAGTACAATGGGGGATCTTTATTGACATTCATTATCTAGGTGGATCATCCTTATATATCGAATCTGTTCTTGAATCATCCTTGAAACCAAAGTCGACTCCTTCACTATCAAAGACTGGTCAACTTGGAGATGTCATGAAAGAGTCTACCAGCATTGCCTATACATACGCAAAGTCATTAATGGCAGTCCGATATCCCAAGAACAAGTTCTTTGACAAGGCTCAAGTCCATTTACATTGTCCTGCTGGTGCTGTGCCTAAAGATGGTTCGTATGCAAGTGATAGAGTTGATGTGCTGGATGCTAATGAATATTGATTATTAGGACCATCGGCTGGTGTCACTATGGTGACTTCACTTGTCTCTCTTGCACTGAACAAGGCAGTGAATCCTGATATTGCCATGACAGGCGAGCTTACCGTGACAGGCAAGGTTTTGAAGATTGGTGGCCTTAAAGAGAAGACAATCGCAGCAAAGCGTTCCAATGTCCATACCATCCTTTTCCCCAAGGACAATTTGCCTGATTGGGAAGAACTCCCAGATCATATCAAGGAAGGAATGAATGGCGTGCCAGTCGATTATTATGATGATGTCTTCAAGATCTGTTTTGGTGATGTTACTCAGGAAGAAGCTGAAAATGCTTGGGCAGAATCATTGAAGGCTGCTGCTGATGACACAAACGACAACAAGATCTAATTCCTACTCCTTATTCTGTACTTGTACATTCCATATTCTATCGCCCCACCCCACTCTCTCTTTTTTTCTCGTTTCTAGACTGTTTCTACTCTACAGACAATAGCACCTTTTTAAATTTGTAATTGAGAAGGTTGTATTATAAAGATGATCTTTGACTGTGAAAAAATGGTTGTCATGGCTGAAGTAACTAGGGAGACAACATGATCGTCATGCAACAGCAGTAAATTTGTAGGGGGTGAAACATTATCACTGGGTCACCAGAGAAACGGCGTTTCTATAACCATGTCTTCTACACTCGATTCACGATGGGCCACAGACACAGATCGTAAGAGGGCTGACAAAGGTCAACATGTGTCTCGGTACACTGTAGCTCTACAAGTATCTCGGGATCTTCATCCGGCATCCGATAGTCAGCAACCAGAGTACAGCCAAAACAATACAACTACTACTTCACCGACGTACTACAAGTCAACTGGATGGAGAAGAACCAACTACCAATATGAAAAACGTAACAATGCAAGCTCACCGTCAATAGCACGACCTTGGAATGCGGTTGCTTTCAAGAACAAGCAACCTGTTGAACACAAGGACTCGTCTCCTCCACCACTAGAAAAGTGGCAGTCGACTCCTACCACACAAAGTGTATCATCCAACTCAATACCTGAACAACAGCATCCTAGTTCAGAAAAGGTATCTGATCCAGTGTCTGATCATGAGCAAGATGATGATAGAAACTATTCACGTCAAAGAAAGCCAAGTGTAAGTATTTAAAGAGGACATGGATTGGGATGTTGACAGTCTGATTCATGTAGTCCCCGGACGAACAAACGTTGAATCTTGGAATTGAAAGTCTTCGTATCGATAATACAAAGCAAAAGGTGAGCTCCATGGAAACATAATGTCCATATCCGTGAACTAATACATCTCTTATTGTAGGCCTTAGAAGCAGAGGAAACACGAACGGTAGAGAGTCAATCTGAAAGCAATGAGCCAACAGCACTTGATATACAGCGAGAAATTCGGTAAGGTATTATAGTATGTAATTGTGATCCATTATTCACTTGCTATCATAGGAGAGAACGTGAAGAGAATGCTGCCAGGAAGCTACGAGCGGCACAGATGCGACAATGGGATTGTGATAAAACCATGGAAGGATGGACATGATATAGATAGAAGAATGAATTCAATACAACAGTTTTGGCTATTCTTATTCATATACAAAGGATTGTAGTCTACTCTAAAACTTCTGACTTGGGACTTGGGATTGACACGGCGGTTCAAATCAGGCAAAGGGAGGGAGACCAAGTCATTTCACTGAGCAACGCACTTTTACCCAATACAGATCCAATGGAGGAAGAAGCACGAAAAAGAAAGGAACGATTGGCAGCACTTCGTAAACGAAAAGTAGATGGAGAAAACAGTTCAGAAAGGTGAATCTTGAATAGCCTTGTGCTTACCTGTCTATTGACCATGAGGAATAGAACACTAGCTTTCAGAAGTTATACACCCAATGACGAGAATCTCAAACAGCACGTCAATATTGCCACACCTGACGATGTAGGAGAAACGGTTGAATCTGAAACCAAGAGCTATACAAAGGATGCTCTTGCAGAAGCTGCTGTCAAGGAAAAGGAGGAAGTGGTACGAATCCATTGGATATGTTGATCAATGCATCCGACTCACACACATGTCATCTTTAGGATCTTTTCAATCTGCAACCCAAGAAACCCAACTGGGACCTTAAACGAGATGTCGAGAAAAAGCTTGAAAGGTTGGATAGACGTACGCAAAAGGCCGTACTAGAGTTAATTCGTAAGTGTTTTATATGCATACACGATAGATCAATTGTGATTAACTAGGAGATAGGTCAACGTTTATCAAATGAAAGCGACAAAACAGTCAATCTTGCTGAAGCCGTGGCGAATGCAGAAAAGCAACAACAGCTAGACAAAGAAGATTAAGCAAATAAATAAGCTTTTTTATTGAAAGGAATATCTCTCATCATTCATCCCTTTACCCCCATCATCTACAGCAAACATCATTTGAATAAATCGAATACTGTCTCTATCCACAAAAAGATTCATCAAGGAATATAGTCAATAAGATAACAACGCGTGTAATAAAGCACAATTTCCTTGACACTTGGCAAAGGCATTGATGATGTCTTGTATGTGACTCCAGTATGTCCTCCTCCTGCTGAAGTGTGTAGAAAAGTAACAATAGCTACCAAAGAAAAAGAAATAGCTCCATCTTTTATTGAAAGAATCTACAAGACACTAAGGACTTGACCACCGGTCCATGTCTCACCACCAGCGAGCTTGACCCAATCAGCAACCGAGCCCACTTCGACACAAATCATGTTATGGAACTCTTCATCTCCAAAGTCACCCATAGCCTTGGCCTTGTCTACCCAAGGATTCCAGACAACTAAGGAGATCATGTTATTACTTGTTGACATCTTTTGCAATATATATACATACCTGTATCCTTGAGACCAAACTTTTCAATATGAATGACATTCGATTCACCAAGATTGACTTGAAGCTTGTCTGGGACATCACAATAAATACGATCCACTTCGGATGACACAGTAACTTCATCACGGGATTCTGTAGCCTTGGCACCATTTTGCACCTTGTCGATAAAAGTCAATCCCTTCAATCCCTTGACTGAAACACTGCTGATATCCTGTCACCTTTTCATATCAGTACATGTTGCATTCTTCACCAGATTGACTTACAGGTGCATTGAGATATGTATGAAGCAATGTATTGAATTCAAAAGTATCTTGGTCTTCGTTCTTGACCATCAAGGCAGTCTTCAAGGAATTGGCAGTCAAAGTAACAGTATACGTCAAGCGGAAAGAATGTGGCCAGCCATTACGAAGTGTCTTTTCCAATGCAGTATCCTTCAATGCTGATATCAAAAAGTCAATGAATATAACTTTCCAGAGTCAATTCAGCGTTGTTTGTATTACCAAATCGCACGGTAACCTCGTCATTATCGGCTATCAAGCCAAGATATTCCCAATAAGAGTTACGAGCAAAGCCTACATACCGTATCAGTATGCATAGAAACGTAGCAACAAGCGACAATCGTACCGTGCTGAGGAAGTGCAATATTCTCTTTGGTACCAAAGATGGGAAAGACAAGAGGAATACCACCACGGATAGCCTTGGAACCATCACGAATAGCCTTTTGACTATGAAGCATGTTATTATCACTACTTTACTACTTGATGCACTTGTTTTACCTCACAAACAAACGTTCTACTCCACGCGTCTTCCAGCTTGTAACAGTAGCACCTATGACAAGTGATGAGTAAACCAATGCCAGTATACCAATGATATATACCATAAAGTGCAATCTCGGCAGTGGAACCTGATGGGTGAGAGACGTAAATGACCTTGTTCTTTTCTTCTGCAGGCATCGTCAAGTGCTTAACGGGATAAAGCGGGAAAAGAAATACATTGCTTCACATGGCGGACTGATAAATGTCGTTTACGCGTACCAGCATAAGCGATCTTCCAGAGCAGCTCCTACCACTTGGCTGCAAGCAGCATAAGCTATTGTCTAGGTACTGTTCTCCTTATAATAAGCAATCCACTGTACAATTCACAACCTGACATTTTAATGCTCATAGTAGTCATGTCATAGCATCATGTTGGCTGACTCATCCTTTAGTCATTCACTTGTCTTACTGTCGTCAATGAAACAAGGCATTACATGATAGAAGATATCATCCACCACGTCAAATCTTCTTTCACAGGTAATTGCAGGTGTATGCTGCCAGCAATAACACATCACCTTGTTCGTTAGATGATGATCGGCATTGTGCATTGTTACACCAGTTTTGTGTACGACCATGACATTCTTTGCTTGAAGATCCACATTTGATACCCGATAACGTAAGCCGTTATATCACCCCATGGGAGCCAGATGGTGCATGATATTGTAGACAATACCGAGAGCTTTTAATTGCTGCTATCAGTGTATCATTGGCACATACTACAATACTGGAATAAACAAATATAACAGGCATATCACTCTAAAGCCTAAAGTATAGTCTAATAATGGGAGGTCTCTTTCGTAATGGGGATGTGCACATGAGCAGTGCACGTCATTTTTTGACAGGCTGGTTCCTAGATTGGTTAAGCCAAGTGCTGATTTATGCTTTGAACAATCAATCATCACGCCTTCTTGTTGAAGAAGACTTGATCCTGTTGTGACAACCTTATCACTTTACCAGCTCATGCATCATTTTACGGTTTATGCATCAACTTTTATAAGTGTATAAATATCCCCACGCCCATCATCCACAAATAAAAGGGATGTTGTCACGCATTGTCATCTTCCAGACATCTCTTTCCTTCACCCAATCTCTTCATTGATTGCTTGCACCATCAAGAGCTCAAGTCATTGTAAGCGTCATAGTGTTGAATCTTCATTCCAATCGTTTGAAGGAGAGCTGATCTTCATGTTCATTCATAGATGCCACTGTTTATCCTACTTGCTGCTTCATTGTCGTGATATTTGACTCTTGTAACAAGGTAAGTCTGACCATCTTCCTATAAGCGACTCATGAACAACATGCTCATTCCATCACTTTTGATGTAGCTTCCTCTTGTGATGCATCTGTCACGGTGGATCTCTATAGAGAACGATATTGTTCCAATCTACATGGGGATGATATAACGGCATCCATGTCGTAGCAAGATAATACAATGCTACGACCGGCCCTGAAGATGGCTCGCCAGATCCTTCGCAGTATCAAAGACCAAGCAGACTGGAAGCGACGCACGATCAAATTGATGAAACACATGTAAGGAAGGCGTATGCAATCTTATGCGCTTCAGGAAAACTAATCTACTATTCTTTAAAGCCGCGATCAATACGCTTCAAAAGGTGTATGTGCCTTAGTATAGCCACAAGGAGAGATGTAATTATATTGCTACATTCCTTGCGCCGTTATTCAGAACCTTGTTGAAGAGATGCGTTGAAATATCCTTACAATGGTAAGATAGAGATTTGGTGGATGCTTATGATGTGCTAATAATTAATGACTTCATACAGGGGTGAGATCTGAAGAAGGGGATTACGGCATTCTCACAAGATGTCCGTCTGTGTCTGACAATTCTGTGATGCCTGTGAGAATTTCTGTGTGGAACAATCCTAAGGAACAACGACACAGAAAAGAAAATACTCCAGACACTATCGTCAGTCTTACACATTTTGATATTGCTTTTTCTTTGATTCAAGTTACCGCTCCTACAAACGCCAATGATCACTCCCATTTTGTAATAGCAAATCGGGATGGCATCATGGCGTCAATGATCGGCTTGCTTCAATGTCTGTGTGTAACACGTCCCTTTTTTTCTACCAACCTAAATCCAGAATAACCCTGATAGGATTCATCACATTCAAACGACCCTTATTCATCATTCAATATGATCAAATGTAGTAGCAATACATAATAAAGCATGGCGTGTTATTTGTAGGAAGGTAGTTGTACTAAGCTAAGCGATTTGTATTGTGCTGTTGATCCGGATGCAAAATATCTGCTTGTGTGTGTCTATCTCTTGATGGTCTTCTATTGAAAAAAGGGATAAGCAATAATGTTGTTTGTCTCCTTTCAAGTGTATACAATGTTGCTTACCAAGCTGATCATGCTACTGTTGCACAAGAATGCTGATCCTGCTGCAGATATGTCTTGAAAAGTCAGGCGCGTATGGTGCAAAAGATGAAGTTGCTGCTATGGATGGTATCTATCATTGTGATTGATATGAAAGAGATTCTTGATGATATAGAAATGGCGCTAATTGATACTGTATTGTTGACGCAAATGAAAGGTCACCTAGCAATTCCACTATGTAGAAGGATCTCGTTGTCAATACCACGCATTTCCTGATTCATTTCCTCCATGTTATTACCTTGATAACAATGTCCATAAGGCATTGATGCCTTGTTGTAGTAGTTGATGCTTTGTGTGCTCATTGTGCTCTTTCATGATTGCAATGCGATCTGAGTCTGGGAGAAAGTTCTTTGTCAATGTCATCTTGGATATTAATCCTACAACATTTAGCCATGAAGATCATACCTTACATCAGACCATTTGGAACCATCAAGTTGTCCCCATGTGATACTGGCATGCCTTGTTGCACATATCCGTGTCTGCTGTTAACTGCTCATATAAACAAGGCTGCACGGATAGCTTGTGTATAAGAAACACCAGGGTACAAAACAACAAAACCAGCAGCAGCTGAAAAAGTTGACCTTGAGTCGCCTGACCGTGGTAGTTGAGAGCAAAGTGTGTGGTGTCAAGAAAGGCGTGTGTCGCAATAGAGTACCAAAGGTACCAGCACTCCATTCACTCGTACTACAGTCAGATTGCATCCCTTCAAGCTAAATGCTGGCTTGACATGGTGATAAGGAGCTGCTCCAATGTACACAAGTTGTCAATTGGCGTAACTGGTAAAGTTGACCTAGTGGAGAAGCGTAATGGGAGGAGAGAAAGTAAGGCTGCCAAGGCCGATTTGACTCATCGATTCATGCAGATTCTCAGACTCGTCACAACAATATGTACACCAGCACTTGATTGTCTCATCAGCAGTTTGGCTCAAGCAGCCTTCCTTTAGATAAACATCAGATAGATAGTATTTGCTATATAATTCATTGCTTTGATACAAATGGTCTAAAATGGCACTTGGCAACTTATTGGCAATAACAATCAACATCCAATATCATCACGACACATTGTACAAGAATCACTTTAGCAAATACGACATTGTACTGGTCAACCATTTCTCAGAACATCACTCTTTCCTTCTTTGTGAATAGCAAAACGAGTGATCCTTTCCTTATTCACATGCCAGTTTCTGCATTCAAGTATTCAATGCACCAATTACATTGAGATCAGCAGCAATCAAAAGCAACTGGTATCGAAAACACGGAAATGCAACCCAAATCAGGCATAGGGTAAGATCGACGATGTGCCAAATGACAGATCAAATGCAGCTCGCAGCAATCATGCTCCTTTCCCTCCACTGACAGCATACAAGTTAATTCACATATTGAAGTCTTGTTTCAAGAACAATGTCAATGACAAAAAGGTTTTCTCATCTATATTGGCATCATCATTAATTGCGTAGTTCAGAAATAACCTTTTACTTTCACTCCTACTTTTGACGCTGCTTTCAGCAAAACAAAACATTGCAGCTATTGATGCATTCCGCGGTTCTTATGCATCTTTCTCTTCGATGTATGCTTGAAGATCAAATCATTCCTTTCCTCTCACTGCTTTTGTTTAAGTATTATGATATGATATGTCAATCGCTTTATACAATCAGAATGTTGTTGTATATCCTTTCATTCAATCAGAGCAACAATGCAAGGCGGTGTAGTGTCATTACCCTGTGCTTCCAAATGTAGGGGAGAAAGGGGTGCATAGATAAAGTTGATCAACGGACTGTGATCATGATGACATTCGATGATGGCATCCGATCAAATGCATGCAGATATCCCCTTGCAGGAACGTCGCGTCGATTTTCAAGTCCCCTTGGCCTACAGTAAGCCTGCGCATTTGTAATAAAGATGTACATGACTGTGTCACTGTAAACAGGATATGATTTGGTGAAAAAAGGCTATTCAATCATATCATTTATTAGATGTAGATTGGTACTGGCTGGACCATTGCTCATGTTTCGATCATCCTCTGCAAATGCATATGTATACTGGCTGGTCAATAAACGATAAACACTACAACGAGCTCCGTGTGCGCCTATTAACCTTGATATTGAGAACAAGATGCAAAATAGTGACCCCGAGTAAGGAGCAAGTGCATATATCATTTAGTATAAAGTCAAACGTTGAAAGAGAAAAGTGAAAAGAGGATTACAGCTTACATCAACATCATGAAGGTATAACATATTTACCTCCCTTACATCACTGATTATATGAAGAGTGACTAATCCTATGGCATTTTTGGGCTAGTTTGCAACTGTGCTTGTCTGCGTGTTCCTCGTTGGCATTTGCCGTGCCAATTTTATAGCAAGCAGTTTTGAAGACTGTCTGCAAGAGAGATATTCCGTTGGGACTGAGGATACTAAGAAAAAGACGCATACTAAACCAGATCCTGACCTAGAATGGTTGTCGCCAGATATTGGTATCTATTATCTTTGTGGCTGTGAGCCTACTACAGATAAATACTGCATTGCACTAGGTATATGTGTAAAGGATAGCACTCCGGATGATCTTTTAGTCAAGTACAAGGACTGTGGTGTGTATGCAACGGTTGAACCCACGCACGACGCCGAGAAAAAGGAACCTAAGGATGGCCATATTGGTGGTCGTTGTGAACAGTGGAGATACTGCAACGGTGAAGCTCGCTGTGAAAACTATAAATGTGTGCCACATGCTTGTAAGAAAGAAGGCGAAATACCCAGTGGACCTGACGACAAATGCTGTATGCCAATGGTTACCAGAAAAGGAAAGCCCTGCAAACTGCTTAATACCGATCATAATTCAGGCACATGTAACAGTCACCGCCAATGTCAGCTCGATCACGAAGGCAGAGATTATGTTTGCTGCTATAAATTTGGTCACGAAAACGCGCCTAAGTGTGTTTTAAATAATCAATGTCCGTGGGGTGACCTTTATTCCCAATAGTCTTGGTTTACAGTCTTTTGGTACACAAGTTTATGAATAAAAAGTGAGTGATAATGCATGAGACCCTTGGTTACTTGCAAGTGATGTATTTCTTCATTCTTATCACTCTACTGTATCCTTACTTTAGCTTTATACACAGAGATTTTCAGAGGATAGTTGTTATTGGTACTTATAGCAGATCCATCATTGCTCATCCTTTATATGTCATCACGGCTATTGCATTCATCCTTCATCATCTTTATATAATAAAATCATGCTATGACGCTCATCAATCAAGATCACGAAAAAGACAAGAGATGATGTGTGACATAGTAAGAGAAAAGTGACATTTTCTGCCCTAGCTAGGTGACACTCCTGACTTGGACATGAAGATAAGGCTCTTTTAACATAGATTTGTGAATCAACTGTAAGCTTAATGAAGATACATGTTTATTTGATAGGATTATACATGTATAAGAGAAAGTTGTAGAGCACTTTATGTTATATATTACCCAAGGCTATGTCACCGATATATGTCAATTGGTAGGTATCATGCTATTAAGGAAGGATATCCTGAGCGATCTTGGTGTTGTATATACACGCTAGGATGCTTTTTATTTTCGATTCAAGGCTAAAACTAAGCTCATCCTCCCATCATTTGTAGTTCACTGAAAGAATACATAGCTCGTATACATTCATTCTCCCCTGCTGGCGTGATGCTTTCATATTCTTCCAAGTCATATAAAGGATACTTTGCTTGCTGCTCAATTATTGGGATCGGGTATGGGCGGATAACGGTGCTATAAATCACAAGAATTGTGCGAAGAAAACAAACATTGAAACGATACATGGTTCAGGAGGAAAAGGAGTCAGGTTTGACCGATGACGATGAGAAGGATAATCAATTAGCTGTATACACCAGGGAATGACAGCGTTAGTGATCGACACGATGCAGTCAGTGTTTCCATTGCCTGAAAGGAAATATCACAGCACAAAGCCAAACTTCCTATCCAGAACTCGACAAAATATAATAGCAGACAATAAAGCATTACGCGTTGTTTATCTGAAAGCAATTTACTAAGCTATGTCTTATGTGTTGATCCTCGCGTAAGTATCTGCTGTGTAGATCCGTTTCTGATGGCACACTATTGAACAAGGGCTAATCAATATGCTGTTTGGCTCCTTCCCAGTGTACAATGCTGCTTACAAGGTAGTCATGCTACTGTTACATAACAGTGTTGATAATGCTGTAGATATATCCTGAATGTCTGGCTCGTAGACGCAAAGGCAACATCCACAGATGTTGGTCTATACTCTGGTCTGTTGTACATCCTGGGAAAGAAACAAGTTGTAAACCTGGTGCTTTTGAGATACAATACATCCTTACCACTATGCATGATCCGTATGACAAAGTAGTTGCGTCAAATATGGAGTCGGCATGATTAAATACTGATATGAAAGAGCTCGATGGAATATTGATGGTGTTTGTGTCATGTATCCTATACCATGATGATATCAGTATCACCGTTTTGTATTCCAAAGTGGTACATGATTGGTATCAAAGAGAGAATCTATCGATCCAATGCTCTCATCCACTGCACACGAGTACAACTTGTCAGTCGTGCTGGTGGTGCATCATCTTGGTGAAGAAATACAATGGTGCTGTTGGATCCTGGCCCTGAAACAAGAATGTCGTAACATCCACTGGGCAAGGAGCAATCTTGTCAAGGCAACAATAGACTTTCAAAGGAGATAAACCAAGACTATCATTCTAAAAGAGTCTTTCAATAGGCTGCTATTTGACGCACACATTATCTTTTCCTTTACCATGTACCTGTGTTAAAGTTCATTGTATGTTGCTCGAGTAGTTGAATAGAAGCCGCGCGCTGGTAAATCTAGGTATAATGTTGCATCGTGGTGCTGTGAAGATATTCTCCCATGTCATACTGTTGAAGACAGCGATCAGCACTTTGATAAGATGGCACGATTCATCTTCAGTTTCATCTTTGTCTTTGTTATATCAGCTAGATAATAAACCATGGTCTGTGATTGTTGACGGATCCAGCCTTGTGCTTCGAGAGATATACGTCAATATTTTGCTGGTACATCATTCAAATTGAGCAGGTGCTTACTGTTGTGAATGTTGTAAAAGCAGTCGTACGAAGCGCTAGTGAGATGGCGTTGCTGTTATGAATGCTATCCATCATCATGATTGATATCAAAGAGATTCTTGATGATGTAGAAATGGCGCTAACTGATACTGTATTGTTGCCGCAAATGATATGCTACATGGCAATTTCACCAGAAGGTCTCGTTGTCAATACCACGCATTTCCTGATCCATTTCCTCCATGTTATTACCTTGATAACAATGTCCATAAGGCATTGATGCCTTGTTGTAGTAGTTGATGCTTTGTGTGCTCATTGTGCTCTTTAATCATTGCAATGCCATCTGACTCTGGGAGAAACTCTTTGTCATCTTGGACATCTCGAGTATTGTCACGTATTTCTACATCATCCAGCCTTGTAAGATCATACCTAGTGTCTTGTGACATAGTCTTCCTCTTGGCTTGAACCATCAAGTTGTACCCATGTGATATTGTCTGCTTTGTTGCTCACATAAAATAAGGCTGCACAGCTAGCTTCTGTACAATAAACAGCAGGATACAAAACAATAAAACCAACCATGAAACCAGCAGCAGCTGCTCAAGTTGACCTTGTGCCGATTGAACGTGGTAGTCAGGTGCAGGTAAGTGTGTAGTGTCAAGTAAGACGTGTGCTGTAATAGAGTACCAATGGTACCAGCACTCCATTCACTGGTCGTACAGTCAGATTGCATCTCTTCAAGCTGAATGCTGGCTTAACATGGTGGCAGGAAGCTGCACTATTGTACATAAGTTGTCGATTGGCGTAACTGATGGAGTTGACCAAGAGAAGAAGCGTAATGGGAGGAGAGAAAGTAAGGCTGCCAAGGCCGATTTGACTCACCGATTCATGCAGATTCTCTTACACTTGTCACATGAGCAGTTTGGCTAAGGCAGCCTTCCTTTAGACAAACATCAGATAGATAGTGTTTGCTATATAAATCTTTACTTTAGTACAAATGGTCTAAAATTGCACTTGGCAACTCATTGGCAATAACAATCAACATCCAACTGCCTATCATCACGACACATTTTACAAGAATCACTTTAGCAAATACGACGACATTGTGTTGATCAACCATTTCTCAGAGCATCACTCTTTCCTTCTTTGTGAATAGCAAAACGAGTGATCCTTTCCTTATTCATATGCCAGTTTCTGCATTCAACTATTCAATGCACCAAATACATCGATATCTGCAGCAATCAAAAGCAACTGGTCTTGAAAACACGGAAATGCAACCTAAATTGGGTATAGGATAAGATCAACAATGTGCCAAATGGCGGATCAAATGCAACTCGCAGCAATCATGCTTCTTTCCATCTACTGACAGCATTAGAGTCAATTCACAGATTGAAGTCTTGTTTCAAGAACAATGTCAGTGTCAGAAAAGGTTTCTCAAGTAGATTGGCATCATCATTTATTGAGTAGTTCAAAAATAAGCTTTTACTTTCACTCCTCCTACTTCTAACGCCGTTTTCAGGAAGCAAAACATTGCAGCAACTGATGTATTCCATGGTTCTCATGCATCTTTCTCTCTTTCATGTATGCATTGAATATCACCACCATTCCTTTCCTCTCACTGCTTTTGTTTTCTTAAGTATTGAGAATATGTATGACATGTCAATCGCTCCATACAATCAAAATGTTATTGTATATCCTTTCATTCAATCAGAGCAACAATGCAGGGCGGCGTAGTATTATCCAGTGTTTCCAAACACAGGGGAGAGAGGGGTGCATAGATAAAGTTGATGAACAGACTGTGATTATGATGACATTGGATGATGGAATCCGATCAAATGCATGCAAAGATCCCCTTGCATGAAAGTGGCGTCAATTTTCAAAACCCCTTGGCCTACAGCAAGCCTGCGCACTTGTAAGAAGATGTATATGATTATGTCACTTTCAAAAGACCTTTGATTTGGTGAAAAAGACTATTCAGTCATATCATTTGTTAGATGTGATTTGTATTGGCTGGACTATTGCTCATGTTTCGGCCATTCTCTGCAAATGCATATGTATACTGGCTGGTCAATAAAGGATAAGCACTACAACGAGCGCCGTGTACGCCTATTAACCTTGATATTGAGAACAAGATGCAAAGTAGTGACCCCTGGTAAGGAGCAAGTGCATATGTCATTTAGTATAAAACTCAAACATTGCACAAGAGAATCATCAGATTACATCAACATTATGAAGGTATACCGCCCTTATTAGCTCTTTTCATTGTTGAGCATATGAAAAGCGACTAACCCGGTACATTTTTTGACCTAGCTTGCAACTGTGCTTATGTCCATATTTCTCATTGGAATTTGTCATGCCTACTTTTCAGAGGACGAATTCAGTTGGTGTGTGGAAGAGAAATTAGCTCCTGCTGAGATTAACGCGGATAACTCGATGGAGAATACACTGCCTGACCAAAGTATGGAAGAGAATGTTACATATTATGACTGCTCCTGTGATCCTTCAACAGACCAATTCTGCGTTGAGCCAAATATATGTGTGAAGGATAGCACTCCGAACGATCTTTTGAAGGATACACCGCCTGATCAAAGCATGGAAGAGCCTACTATCTATCACAACTGCTCCTGTGATCCTTCTACAGACAAATTCTGCATTGAACCAGATAAATGTGTAAATCAAACCATTGTGAACGCTATTTTAACCAACATCAAAGAGTTCCTGGATAGCCGGTTATTATCAGGTCAGGATACACCGCCTGACGAAAGTATGGAAGAGCCTACTATCTATCACACCTGCTCCTGTGATCCTTCTACAGACAAATTCTGCATTGCACCAGATAAATGTGTGAAGGATAGCACTCCGGACGATCTTTTAACCATGTACAAGGAGTGTGGTGCGTCTGCAGCGAACACGGAAATCCCACATGGCGAAATTGGTGGTCGCTGTTACGAGTGGAGATACTGCTACGGTGAAGCTCGCTGTGAAAACTATAAATGTGTGGCACATGCTTGTAAGAAAGAAGACGAAATACCCAGTGGACCTGACGACGAATGCTGTATGCCAATGGTTACCCATAAGGGAGAACCTTGCAAACTACTCAACACTGATCATTCAGGCCCATGCAACAGTCACCGTCAATGTCAGCTTGATAATGAAGGCAGAGATTATGTTTGCTGCTATAAAGATGGTACCGAAAAGGATCCTTCGTGTGTTTTAAATCATAAATGTCCAAAGTATCACCTTGCTTCTGAATGGTACAATTCCTGAATAAAAGGGTGATAGTGCATGGATTTTGATTGTCAACAAGCCTATTACTCATTCTTTTATATGTCATCATGGCTTTTGCATTTATCCTTATCATCTTTTCTTATCTTAAAATATCACGTTATGAAGCTCATCAACCAGGATCATGAAAAGATAAGAGATCATAGGCGACACGATAAGAAAAAGTGACATCTTCTGCCCTAGTTAGGTGACACTCCTGGGTTGGGCATGAAGATAAGGCTCTTTTAACATCGATATGTGATAAGATAAAGTTGTAGAGCACTTTATGTTATTACCCAAGGCTATGTCACCGATATATGTCAATTGGTAGGTATCATGTTATTAATACATATGTCTTTAACCTGGATATATACAAGGTGTACAAGCACGTGATTAACCTTTGGTACTGATTCCATTGCCAACTTGGTCATTATGCTTGATGCTACCATCATAGTTAGGTGCAATCTGTCGAGGAAGTTACCTTGTGTGTGTCAAGTTGGGCTAAAGGTGTCAACGTTGGCTGCATAAAGCGGGAGATGATTGTGGCGTCATGTCTTACTGCTCCTCCTTTTTCTTGCTTTGCCATCTCATTCCCCAACCAGTGCTACAACCGCCTTCAACTCTTGACGGATTCAACATGCGAATGCCACGTTGACGATTCTCTCCTTGCTACTCTACTCGTTGTCAACTTCCTGCACGCTTATGCTCCAATTGTCCATTCCTGTGTACCACCTTTATCCTACCTAACCACGAAGGAACCAACCAGCAGTATTCTTTATCTAAGTCTCAATTGCCACTGGGAAGAGCTTTCTTGTCTTTTCTCGCGTTACCTAGTAAGGTTTTGACATGCAGGTCTTGTTTCAAAAGCCTTATCGTATATGTGTAGACGATGTATCTATTCTGAAATACCACTCGTACCTGGATGGGCCTGTCAACTCGTCATGTAATCAACAGATAGTCACCGAGGTAAGGATAGCTTGGTATGATGTTGGAAACATTTCACTGACCTTGCGGATGGGAGATAGTTCATTGCATGATTCATGAGATATCACATCACAGTTCTTACTAAGAGTGATTCCCAAAGAATGAGCCTTCTACGATGCATGGGATTAAGGCTGTTTGACAGGTATTTTATAGAGAAAGATGTTTGGATGCATCAATTCACATGGATGTCTTTATTTAGGGAACCTTCTCTTCCGTTACAGCAGATGCATCATGTGCTTTTGAGTAAGAGAACATTACAAATACTCTTTATCATTGAATGTTTATGATCTAACAGACGTTCAAGTAGTCTTCTTTTGCTATGGACCAAATCATGCAGCGGATCAAGGACGAGATTACATCTCAAGATGGATGACGATCTTCACTATTCCAATACGACTTGCAACCAAGTATTGTCCAACACTCGACATGATCTTTTATGAAATCAGCGACCTGTATACATATGCAAATCAACATTTCTTGACACTGGCGGATTTATCAGTTGTTGACGTTCCATCATCATCAATCAAGTGCTTAGCCACTTTATCAGCTCTTGCATGCACAAGATTTAACCACGCCCAAGGACATGCATAAAAGCAAGCCTGTTGTCACCAGCATTATCATCATCCATGTCTTTCTTCTCTTTGATTGCAACTATCATCAAGATACCCATCCTTTGGTACGTGTCAAGAAGTGCATGTGTGATAACACGAATCAAGGATACTCATGTGTGTTGATCTTTGTTGCAGTGCTTTACTACTCGATGTTGTCTTATTACCCTTATTCCTTGATGGATCCTTTATGGTATGACTATATATCCTTTCTTTCTCTTTATTCTCATCCTGATATATATACATTTAAGTAGTGACCTGCCCCAGAGTGATGCATCTTGGCAAGCAGAAGGCGAACTCTTTGGCAACAATATCCCATCTGTACATCGGTCCCAAAGGCTTGATCCCAGTGAAGCTGTGAGACATCCTCTGATTGTCTTTGTTCTTTTTTCATACAACAAAAGCTGTCGTTACAGTGTATCCATCGCAGCATCCAACAAAGTCATGCTCTCGATCCCAAAGTTTACCAAGCACTGTTGGAAACCGAACGTGTGCATATACAGGCTATCTCTTTTGAATCGATTTGATTGCTAATATCGTTGTTGGAATCTTATATATTGAACAGCGCCCAGACCATCGATGATTATGTCAACAGCGAGACACCACCAACTTGGTATTTGCTATACAAGAGATAACACTGGACGAGAGAAGCACGTTGTGGGAGCTGTGGACGCTGGTCACGCGATCAAAGCATTACTGGAACAGGACCATCATGGAGACACAGTTTTTTCAATTCAAGTCGCAGCATTGATCCTGCTATTGCTCTACTCTAGAGTAAGGCTGGGGAGCATTGTACTTCCTATTCCTCAAGTATCTGACAAATGGCCATCTCTCTCATGGGAGGTAAGTATAGTGCAGTATGTAAATACTTCAGAGTTCTTATTCATCTATCATTAGAACATCAAGTTATACATATCGAAGCGTGATAACAATGGTGATCGTTTTCATGCTGTTTGCCACCACACAACTTTAGACGTCTTTCAGTCATCCCTGCATTAGTCAATAGACACAATGACTCTCATTTTTGTCATATAATGATCCATGTATTCATAAAGACACTCGTTATTGCTTGTACAAGTGATGATTTAAACATTATAGCAAGTTGGATAGACACTTTATCGAAGCCGTTATATCCCCACCATGGGAGCCAGATGGTGCAACATGTTGCCAACAGCACAGGGGATTTATCTGTTTATACATTCTATCAATGCATCATCCACAAACAAATACATTATCACAGAATGTCCCCACGCCCACCATTCACAAATAAAAGGGATGTTGTCACGCTTTGTCATCTTCCACACATTTCTTTCCTTCATTGAATTTCTTCATTGATTATCATGCTATTTGGCTCTTGTAGTAAGGTAAGTCTAATCATATTGCCTACAAGCAATTGTTGAACAACAGACTCATCTCTTTTGACGTAGCTTCCTCTCGTGATGCATCTACCAAGGTCGATTCGACTCTCATTGTCTTTATTGGAAATGATATTGGACCAGCCTACATGGTGGTGATATAACGACTTCCGTCCTTTGGGTATCTTTGAATCCAACCACGCATTTGGGACGGCCTTCATTGCTCAACAACCCAGCTTGAATGAGTCCGAAGCACTTGGACTTGAATGAGGAGAACAAACCGGCTTCGATGGTCAATCCTTCTTTCTTCCCCTACAGTTTTATGTTTAAGTCATAAATATATGCCTTGTATGATCAAGATACTTACTTGTGCCAGAATATATTTAAATTCATTCAACAGAGTGGTTATTTGCAAGGTAGATGAGATCTTTCCACTTCCTTTGCCGGCTAATGCACGCATCACAGCATAACTTGTGAAGTTCTCTAAAGATTGATTTGCATGTGAGATAATGTGAGCTTTGAATCTTGAGAAATGGGCAATCTTACTCTTGACAAAGACATCCTTGCTCCAAGGATTGACATCATCCCCATAAGTAAGCTCCACCCATGTCTCCCAACGTAAAGATGCATCCATTTGTCTCAGTATTGTGACAGGAGAGTAAGGGTCATGCTCAACTTGTGATAGCTGTTGTTCCAGCTCGGCTAGCTCTTTCTTGTCCTGGTCTGATAGACCTTCTTGCGTTCGCTTTATCAGTTCACCAAACGTGACCGTGGATCGTTTCCTCCTGCTGGCTACATGATCCTTGAAAGATGTGTCTCTGCTTGTTTGCATGCTTTAATAAACGAATGTGAGCATATTGAAAGCGTATGAAGATATGTCTTAAAGTGTGATGACAACACTTACATGAAAAACAATGATAGGCAGGAAAGAGAGAGATCCACCACTAGCAATCTGAAAATCCGAAACTGATTGATTTGCTGATGCTGCATTGACGCACTGACGCAGTGTGCCATCACGCGTTACACGATTGGTACTTCCCTGTCTGCTTTCTTCTTTTCACTTGCGCACATAATTCCCAACGCGACTAATAGTCGATCCACACACCAACGATAGCGTCAGCAGAAATGACACAACTATCACTGAAAAGATAAGTTTGGAAGCAAAAGTTGTTTGCTTTGGAAGCTCATTTTCTTTTATTGTCCAGGGAAAGATAAGCTATGACATGGTACACTAACCGAGTAATGCGAGCACGAATGGGAGGTCAAGTACAGTAGCAGCACTCTGAGCAACAAAAGGGTTGGTTATAGCGTGTGGTTCGCGGTCGTTGTGTGGGCAGGGCAGTATTTTGGCCTTCTACTTCTTTATTCGTCTCCAGCAAGCTCCACCTTCTCATTGTATTCCATGCTAGCAATATGCGACACGAACGAACTATCCTATAACTGAAACACGTTCGCAACTTTGGAGAACAACCATGAGATGCTGTTGAAACGCATACTTGCCAATTGGTACCTGTGCAGGAACATATCTTCTTTCAAGCAGCTATTCACACTGTACGTCTATTACTCCCTTCTCCACTGGCCTGCCATATGTGAAGAGCATTGTTAAGCATCTGCAACATGATTGAACGATCAGAAAGGTAAGAAACGCATGATTGCCTTAGTAGCTATGGATGGCAAAACTGTGATGGATTAGCAATATGGATATCAATCATATCTATGTAGACCTTCCTGGTGCCTATCAAGAATTACTATAAGCATCAGTATCATGGCAGTATGATGGAAAAGAAGATGAAAATAGTATGTATGGCTGTAGATGGAAAAACTGCGATGGATCGCCTGCAACCAGACTTACTATTTCATGTGTCGATTCCCCTACATAGAAAAGAAGTAGTGATAGATATTTCATGAGTGATACAATAAACGAGATCCCTTAGACAATAGAATATGGGTGCTTTAGTAATATATAAGAAAGTGGGAGCTAAAATGATGGACGAGATGGTATATGAAAGAGATGGGACTTGACACATTTTCATCCACACTGTAAATCAGATAATGAAATCCCAAGGGCAACTAGTGCCAGCTGTATGATGACTACAGGACATTGCAAAGGTCACGGATGTTGGACACACTTCTTTAATCTTTTGACATGTCACATAACTTCTTTATCCACGATTCCACGACATTCCTTTTAACATTTAACACAGACACTGTCACAAGTCTCCTTGTCAAATGTACCTTTTTATCAAGACTTCAATCACATGATCTTTTGCAGTATCACAACAAGCAGTAGCACATCATATAGTTAGTACCACCACATGTATCCATTATACATATATATAATACGACAGACACACATTATGAATAAAGGACATCTCTTCACGTTACAATACACTTCTTTATTACTAGTCGTTGCTATTGGCTAAGGACATATTGTCGTAGTCATGTGACTTTGTACAACAGCTTTTGCTGGCTCCTTCTAGAACCTTTTTCCTTTTCCTTCCTTTTGATGATGGCATTTGCTAGAAGCTCTTTTACTAGCATCTTCCACATCATTCATAGAATCATTGATACAAAACATATATATAGCATGAATAGTATAAGCAATAAAGAACAAGCATTTTACACAGCAATATCAAAAGTATTATCATTGGCCACTGATCTAATCAGCCATACGATAACGACATTCTATCATTGTTGTACTGGCCTTGCCTTGCAGCCATTTTGGATAACGACAATCCAGATTGTCGCAGCAATACTTTTACACACGTGATACTTGTCATTCTTTTGGTTACACATTACTTCGCAGCAGTATTACTGCGCAACTTCTTTACTGCGCATTGCTGCGCACATCTCATCATCACCATCTTTTGTCTTGCTGCGCATACTGCGCCTACATTTTAGAATAGTATAAATATCCCTTCTTTTGTATCAATAAACATCATCTTATATTCTTATCTCTTTCAGCAAAAAGCTATCTAAGTCTATTCTACTTTCTGGCCATTGGATTACCAGCTCAGATCACGGATACGACAAGATTGTCGTTATCGTATGGCTGATTAGATCAGTGGCCAATGATAATACTTTTGATATTGCTGTGTAAAGTGATTGTTGTTTATTGCTATGACTATGTATGATATATATATGTTTTGCTATCTATGATTCTATGAATGATGTGGAAGATGCTAGTAAAAGAGCTTCTAGCAAATGCCATCATCAAAAGGAAGGAAAAGGAAAAGCTTCTAGAAAGAGCCAGCAAAAGCTGTTGCACATAGTCACATGACTACGACAATACCCCCTCCCGAAAATCTTGGTCGCCCTCGACCAACACAGAAGCAATGGTGTTGGCAGCATCAGTAAGTTGTCTCCAGCGTGCTCTTGTAGCAGTGGGATCATACCAAGTGTCAGGATTTCCATCAGCCTTGTTGATATGTATTGGTCGTAGTCGATCAGTATGTACCCATGACTTGTATGCTTCACCATTCATGCTGTGCAACTTGTATATGTCCGTGTCGAGATTTCGATCAACAATCTTGTAAGGTTCACGCCAATTGTATTCCAAACCAAACTTGTTTTCATGCCGTAACAGAACAAAGTCGCCAACTGAGAATACTTGTTTCTTGGTGAGCAAATCCCATTGTGCTTTATCTTTTTCACGATCCTTTTGCATGCGAGAAATAGCTTGAGCACGAGCATCACGTAATGACCGAAGTGTAGGAAGTCGACTTGAAACAAGCGCTTGTGGATCATCTTTGGGCTCTTCAGTGATAACAGGACGTAAAGGATCACCAGGCAATTTGGGTTCTTGACCATAAACCATGAAGAATGGGCTCATTTGGGTGGTTCTGTGTTTGCGAATGCGACATGCAAACAAAGCAGTATCAAGAAAATCATCCCAGCGATGTATATCACCATGTACATACTTGCCTAACATTGACTTAAGGATGCCATTTGTACGTTCAACCTTGCCATTGGATCGAGGATGAAAAGCTGAAGTCAAATTGTGCTTGGCTTTGAGCCGGCCAAGATAGTGATCCAAAAACTTGCCCATGAAATTAGCGCCACGATCAGAGACAATTTCTTCAGGACATCCAAAACGCATCACAATTTCTTCATGAATGAACTTGGCAATAGCTTCACTAGTAGCATCAGGGACAGCACGTGCAATAGGCCAATTGGTTGTATAGTCGACAGCAACAAGGATCCAGCGATTACCATTGGTAGTGGTAGGCAGTTCTCCAATAAAATCCAGATGCCAACGAGAGAAAGCAGGAGGAATTTCAGTCAAATGCATTGGTGCATGATGTGTGTTTCGATCAGCACCTGCAGCCAATTGACACTGTGAACACTGAGAAAGCCATTCTTGGATATCTTCTTTCATATTGGGCCACCACCAACGTTTACGCACCAAATCATACATTGTAGTCATTCCTGGATGTCCAAAAGCCTTGTGCATCTCTTGTACAATATCAGCACGACGTGAAAACATAGCAAAACGGACTTCTTGAAGAGTGTTGTTCACCTTGACCTTGCGAAATACCATGTCATTACGCACAACAAATTGGTCACGATGTTTGCGTAACAAGTCAGCATAAGATGGGGGCCATTTGTCTTCAGCTCGCAGATAGAACTTGGGCCAATCAGATTCTTGAATAGCACGAGTTGCATAAAGATATTCTGGTTCCATGTCTGATTCATTGGAAAGACAATGAGCACCATCACGACGAGAAAGAATATCAGGAACATGGTTGTCTTTGCCAGGCTTGTATTGAATATCAGGGTCATACAGCTCCATTTCAGCAATCCATCGAGTCAAACGAGGTGTAGGCTTGCGTTGAGATCGGAAGTACTTCAATGGGTGATGATCCGTGAACACAGTATAAGAGCGACCTTCAATAAAACATCTCCAAGAGCGTAGTGCATGCAGGATACCCAAAAGCTCTCTTTCTTGTGCAGGATAATTACGTTCAGCAGGAGAAAGCTTCTTGGATTCAAAAGCCAAAGGATGCAATTCACCATCGTCACCTTCTTGCAAGAGTACAGCACCAACACCAAAATCGGATGCATCAGTTTCAATCACAAAGGGCTTGTCTGCATTAGGTGGTACCAAAGTGGGTGCTTGAATCATGCGTGACTGAATCTCTTCAAATGCCGCCTGACATTCAGGTGTCCATTCAATCGAACGCGTCTTGCTTCCAGTTCCTTTTGTCAAGTCAGTCAATGGTGCAGCAATAGTTGAGAAGCCACGAATGAAACGCCTGTAATGTGACGCCAAACCAACAAACTGCCTCACTTCTTGAACATTGGTGGGAGTAGGCCATTCTTGGATTGCCTTTACCTTGGACTTGGATGGCAGAATGCCTTGAGCGCTCACTTGGAAACCAACAAACTCCAACTCTGGCTTGTTGAACTCGCATTTCTTGAGATTGGCATACAACTTGTGAGCTCGCAAACGATCCAACACCATACGAACATGCTTGAGATGCTCTTCTTTGGTACGGCTGTAGATAAGGATGTCGTCAAGGTAAACCAGAGCAAACTTGTCAAGATAATCACCAAGGACTGAATTCATCATACGTTGGAATGTAGGTGGTGCATTAGTCAAGCCAAATGGAAGCACTTTCCACTGCCAAGCACCATATCTTGTATTGAATGCTGTTTTGGGAACATCTTCAGGCCGAATGCGTACTTGATGATATCCGCTCTTAAGATCAATACTGGAGAAGTATCGAGCACCACCAAGTCGTTCCAGACATTCATCAATTCTTGGTAAGGGATGTGCATTGCGACGTGTTACAGCATTAAGAGCGCGATAGTCAATACAGAGTCTCATGGAACCATCTTTCTTGCGTACAAATAGGACAGGAGCACCCCATGGAGAATTGCTTGGTTCAATCAATCCCAAAGTCTGCAGTTCAGCCAATTGTCGTCGTAGCTCATCCAATTCGAGAGGACTCATTTTGAAAGGATGTCGATTGATAGGTTGAGCATCACCAGTGTCGATTACATGTTCAATATCACGGTCTGGAGGTAAGCCTGGTAACTCATTCTTGAAGACATCAGCATATTCATGAACCAAACTATCAAATGTGCCATCATATTTGTCTGCCTTGTCTGCTGTGTAGAACAAATACATCTCACTGATAGCCTTGGATCTTGACAATCTTTGGATCTCGCGATGACTGAGAAGATACGCCAAATCAGGAATCTGTCGTTTACGACTTGGTGTCAAGATGTGAATATGGTTGCCTTGCTTGATTTGCCATGTGTCGTGTCGCCAATCTGGTACTGGTTGTACATGCTTGAACCAATCTCTGCCAAGAATGATGTCGAATTTGGTATCAAACACATATGCCTTCCATGGATGGATGTAGCCGTCAGCCATTGACAGTTCAAAAGAGACAAGAGACTTGATCGCCATAGTATGTCCACCAGCTGTTTCAACTTCTCGTCCTTGCACCAAGTGATGTGTCATGTTCTTACAAACACGTGGAGAAATGTAAGACGTGCTAGCACCAGTATCAAGCAAGACAGTGACAGGTGTTCCATTACAGGCCATAGAGTACAAGGGCAAATCAGATTCCTTTATTGTGTTCAGCTCTTTCAAATGGGTCATATCTAGTTCCAGATCAGGTGTCGGCTTGTTATTTTCAATATTGGGTTCTTCGGCAAGATCGATAAGCTGTTCTTCAGGTACTTGTTGTACAGTCGTTGTTGCATTTAGGGAGTTTTGCTGATTGGTTGTTATGCGCGACAATGACTCCCTTACATACGTCGCGCCTCGTCTTTTAAAGCCTTGTCCTTATTGGGAAGTCGTTGAGCAGGTCTGTAACGCCATTCACCAGGTAAGTTTGAAGGGCAGGAACGTTGCATATGACCAAGTCCTCCACAATTGTAGCAGCGAGGTAGATCTTGATTCATGCGATTGTCACGACGAGAGAATGTTCTTGAAACACGCCAATCATTACGACGATGTCTTGTTTGGACAGCATCCAGATCCATATATTCAATATCACGAGTTGGTTCAGGTCTTGTCATCAGTGTAGTCTTGTTGCCAGCATTCGGATGTAACGACATTGCACCTTCATATGCAAATGCAATCTTCTCAGCTTCAGCGGTTGTTGTTGGAAATTGGGTACGCACATAGACTTGAACATGATCAGCCAATCCACGCACAAAACGATCCAAAGCTTCATCATCAGTCATTGTTGGAATTTCGAGCCAAATGTTGCGGAAGTCGTTCACATATTCTTCAACAGAGCCAGTTTGTTTCAAAGCAGCCAATCGGTCACGTGCAGTCTGATAAGCGTTACGAGGTCTAAATTCATCCAACACCAGCTTGCAGAATTCATTCCAAGTGCTTGCATGATGTCCAACAATTTCTCTTGTACGCCACCAAGTGTCAGCTTCTCCTCGGAAAAGATTAATGGCATATTGGACCCGGTCAACTTCATCCATTCCAGTAACTTCAGCATAACGTTGTACAGATCGTAACCAGCTTTCAGCAGCGTGTGTTGTTCTTGTTCCATGGTAAGTGTCAGGTTCTCGTAGCTTAGGTCTAAACATGGGTCCTTTTTGGTTCTCCTGGTTCTTCAGCAGTTGCGTCAATGCCGTCAAAATAGCAGTATTCATGTCTTGTCCTTGTTCTTGCATAATAAATCGTTCTTGACTCGTAATAACTGGTTCTTCGTCTGATAAATCGATTGGTTCCGGTCCTGGGGTTCGGTATTCTTGAAAAGCTCGGTTGTTCACAGATGGATCGTTAAAAGACATCAGCTACCAATTGTCGTTATCGTATGGCTGATTAGATCAGTGGCCAATGATAATACTTTTGATATTGCTGTGTAAAGTGATTGTTGTTTATTGCTATGACTATGTATGATATATATATGTTTTGCTATCTATGATTCTATGAATGATGTGGAAGATGCTAGTAAAAGAGCTTCTAGCAAATGCCATCATCAAAAGGAAGGAAAAGGAAAAGCTTCTAGAAAGAGCCAGCAAAAGCTGTTGCACATAGTCACATGACTACGACAAGATCACGTGATCGATGTTTCGGAAAAACAAAAGGATAAACCATCAACTTGATGGTATTTTATTATTGATTCCAGCCGGGCTCGATCCGGCGCCCTCCTGTGTGTTAGACAGGTGTGATAACCAACTACACCATGGAATCATATTGTTTTTGACACGGCCCGTGGTGGTATATATACTGGATGCCTGCTTGTTTTGGAAAGTGAACGTTTTGACATGAAAGAAGTATCATGGTGTAGCGGAGTAGTCAAGGAGTGTTAAGAAGAAGACGCCATTGCAATTGGGAAGGTCAATGTGGAGCAATTTGCTGTTGAAGTTTGGTGAAGAATCCATTGGTCGGAGTAAAGTGATAGCCTGCGGACCCTTAGCGGCATCCTTTGTCTCTTGACAACTCCAACATGGCCAATGCGATTATATAGAATGAAACATTGTTGTGGCTGATCCCTTGCCAATAAAAGGGACATCAAAATAAAACTTTTTCGATAATCGATTGTTCCTTAAATCATTTTTAGTTGTTGCCTGGTATCAGAACGACGTTGTCAGAACGGTACAGGAACACTATTACTTTTATTGACATATCTGATCTGTTAAGCTACCGAGTTATAAGAATCCCCCTTTCCCATATTATTATTGTTACTACACCACATCTGGGCGTATCACACGTATCATTTTGGTGGAGAAGCTGGGCGATCAAAAATCATATCAAGCAATATACGTCCTTAAAATCATATACTTTATTCTGTGATTATGCCTGAAGACACTGGTGTTACAAGTAATACTATGTTCAAGACGGATGCATCCCTGAGCAAGTTTTTGGCTAAGCCAAAACACTTTAAGGGAGATGAAGACGAGAATCCGTTACGATGGCTGAAGAGAATCAATCGCATCCGCAAAGGTGTACCTATGGGTGACTTACAATGCTTGACAATGGCTGGTTCTTACCTCACTGGTGCTGCAGAATCCTGGTGGGAGATGGTAGAAGATGATGTTGCTGATTGGGCCCAATTTGAAAGGATGTTTCGTGCAAGATTCGCTGGAAAAGATAAGCATCATATTTGGTGGCACAAGATTGAAAGTCGTCAACAAATGGCTGGTGAAACTGTTGATGAAGTGGCGAATGATCTGAAGGAGTATTTTGAGCTGTTGGAAGTCGTTGATGATGGCATTCGAATCAGACACTTGTTGAAAGCACTCCGCGAATCTATTTCTTATGAGCTGGAACAAAGAGCGACATTGTCTACTTACGAAGAAGTGGTGCGTGAAGCTCGTAAATTGGAAATGGTGCAAAGCAAGTATGGTCGTGGTGATACAAGTTCCTTGGGTATATCATCAACAGTGGCTCGTAATCAAGTTGGCTCTGAAATTTCACCTTCTGAAAGTGCTAGTGCAAATGTACAAAGTGGCAGTTTGTCATCACAAATCAGTGCATTGGCAAATGAAATTCAAGCTCTCAAGATAAACATGGTGGATGTTCGTCGTTCTCGTGGTCTACGTTGTTGGAATTGTGGTGCTGAAGGACACAAAAGGGACCAATGTCCAAAGCCAATTCAAGCAATTGACCAGGGAAAAGACAATGGACGCCATTGAAGGAGGTCAGTGGTGTTCCAAACAATACAAATCCTCCAAACAAGGTAGCTGACGTCAATTTGTTGCATGGAGTAAAAGTCTATGCGCAAAAACGTGGCCGAAATCAAGTATCGGAGAATGGTAGTGCTGTGGCTACTGCTGCTGTGGCAAAGAAGAGAGGTCGATCAGGTGGCGATGTTGTTGTCAATCAAGATTCTGTTGGTGCGAATGGTGTTTCTGGTGGCGTACATGTGCAGGCGGCACAAACACAAGACATGGATATTGATAAAAGGTCACCAACTGAGGAAAAGGCACCAAAGAGGAAACGCCAAGTGCGTAGATTGTCTGTATCATTGCAAAAGAAAGACGTTTGGGAGAGACTGAAAGATGTTGATGCAGGATTGTCCATGGCGGATTGGGTGGCAATGTCTAGACATGCTGCTAAAGATCTGCAAGATGGCATACGCTATCTACATGGACGTAGACCAAGAGGGAATGTGGGTGTGTCTGCGCAAAAACAATCTTCAAAGACAAAGGTCCCTGTGAACTACGTTGATTTATATGATGAGCATGATATGACAGATTCCTCTGATGATTGGGCTTATTCCGATGATGACAAAGGTACCTTTAGGTCAAATGATAGTGAAGTTGGATCTGATACGTTGGCTTGGACTGATGTGGATGATGCTGGATATGACTCGGAAGACACACATTACGACTATCCGTATGATCTTGACAAGATGAGAGAAAGTGCACCTTTACAAGCGCCAATCACTATCAATGGACATTTGGTGCAAGCAGTGTTTGATTCAGGAGCCGGAGTATCAGTTATCAGTAAGAATCTTGCTGAAAAGGTTGGCTTGGCTACAAATGGCGATCAGTTGGTGGTGGAAGCTTTTGGCGACAATGCTTTACCTGCTGGTGGTATATCTGTGGCTGTACCAGTACGTGCTGCTGGAAAATTGCGTCCTGAACACATGACAATTCAAGATGTCAAAGGCGATGTGTGTCTGTTGGGTACTTCTTGGCATCGTCAGTATGGTATAAGAGTGGATCATCAGAATGGCACCATTCAAATACCTACTGGACATGGCAAGGATGTTGTTTTGTTGCAAGGTCGATATCCAAGATCAGATCAAGACGAGAATGTGGTGTTGGCAGTGAGTGTTTCTGGTTCCAAATCAAGCATGGTGGATGTGGATGATGATCACAAAGGCGGTGCTTTGGATTCAAGGAGGGAGGAGCCTGCAAAAGACACTCATTTGCTGAATCGATATGTGGATGAAGTGCTGGATGACTCGATTGGTGATGATGATGAAGTGCCAATGGAGATCAAGAATGTGGTGGATCAATATGCTGGTTGTTTTGTGGAAGTTAGTGGACTTGGTCGTGTTAAAGGCGTTGAACATACCATTCCAACTACTACTGAGACACCTATACGTACTTCACCGTACCGATTATCTTGGGAGGAACAGGACCATCTTCGTGATGAATTGGATCGCTTGTTGGAATTGGGACTCATCAAGCCTTCTGATGGTAAATGGACGTCACCGATATTGTTCGTGAAGAAGAAGGATGGGACTCTGCGTCTATGTGTTGACTATCGAAAGCTGAACGACATCACCATCAAGGATGCTTTCCCTTTGCCAAACATTGATGAGCTTCTGGATTCAGTGGGTGGTGCCAAATATTTCTCAACACTGGATGCTGCTTCAGGCTATTGGCAGATACCATTAGCAAAAGATTCCATTCCCAAGTCTGGTTTTACAACAAAGTGGGGCACTTACACTTGGCAAGCCATGCCATTTGGTTTGTGTTCTGCTCCTCAAACTTTCCAACGTGCTGTGACCAATATATTGACTCCGTATATTGATGATTTTGTCTATGTCTTCATAGATGATATTATCATCTTCAGCAAGAGTTTGGAAGATCACAAGGTTCATCTGGAGAAGGTGTTTCAAGCATGTCGAGCAGCCAATTTGCGATTGAAGAAGTCGAAGTGTGTTTTTGCTCGCACTGAAGTTGAATATTTGGGACATGTCATCTCTGCTGAAGGGTTGTTGCCAAACCAAAGGAACACTGAGAAAATCTTGAAGATGCCTGAACCCAAGTCTTCGAAGGATGTCAAAGTATGGCTGGGTACAACTGGATATTATCGGAGACACATCAAGGGCTACGCACAAGTAGCTAGGCCTTTGACCAAGTTGCTCAAGAAGGACATGGTGTTTATATGGGGTCAAGAACAAGGATTAGCATTTGAAGCTCTTAAAAATGCTTTAATCACACCTCCTATACTCGCTTACCCTGATCGTAACCAAGTCCAAATCTTGACGACTGATGCATCCACACATGGTTTGGGAGCTGTGCTCTCACAATCACCAACTGGAGACTCCAATGATGAACGTGTTATTGCTTATGCTTCAAGGTCGTTACGTGGATCAGAGAACAACTATGCTGCTACTCATTTGGAGGCACTGGCAGTAGTTTGGGCTGTCGAACACTTTAGACACTTTCTGAGTGGGAGGCGCTTCATACTGTATACTGACCATGCTGCTTTGCCATTTGTCTTTCAACAAGCAAGACCATCGGTGAAGTTGACGCGTTGGGCATCTAGTCTTATGGAGTACGACTTTGTGGCGCGCTATAGACCTGGTCGTGCAAATCCAGCTGACGCGTTGTCAAGATTGCTACCAGTTGACGATGTTGACGAGGAGTTGAGTGAAGAAGAGGAGCATTGGGAAGAGTGAAGGAATGAGAACAGAAAAGAAAGAGAAAAGGAACAAAAAAAGGTTAAAAGGCAGTAAAAAAAAAAGGGAATACAAAAAAAAGGTTAAAAGCAGTGAAAAGGAAACAAAAAAAGAGTAAAAGACAAAAGACAAAAAAAAGAGAATTGAGCTTCGGGAAGAACACTATTACGTGTGTCTGGGTATCATGCATTGTATCACAACCCCCTTTTGTATTACACAACACATCAAGACTATTATCACATCAAGAACACATCAAGAACTACTATCACTATCAAGAATACATCAAGACTACTATCATCATCAAGAACACATCAAGGCTATTATCATCAAGAACCCTTATCAAACATCTACAAGACTTTATCAATATGGATTATCCAAGGTATCTGGCGCTCTATTATCTCTTAACGGAGAATCGGTTCCCTTTGGATTGTGACAATGACTACAAGAAGAAACTGCGCAACATTGCAAGAACTTACGTGGCAGAAGGTGGCAAGTTATACAAGAAGCAGAAGGATGGCAGCAGAGGATTGGAGGTGTTACACGAAGGCAATGCAGATGAAGTTATACGGCGAGTGCATGAAGAAGGCCACATGGGCATTAACAATACTTGGAGAAGACTACGATTGAAGTATGAAGGTTATCAGCTGTTTGAACGTGTTCGCAACTATGTGAAGAGTTGTGAGACATGTCAGTATCGTCAAAGAAGAGGAGTGGTGCGTACAGAGAAAGCAAGACCTATTGAAACACCTGAAAGACCATTTTTTATGATTGGATGTGATGCTGTGGGTCCATTTGGCAAGGAGGCAACTCAACAAGGCAATCGTTACATACTGGTGGCAGTAGATTATCTTACTCGTTGGCCAGTAGCAAAAGCTGTACCTGATATCACGGAGACTACTACAGCAGATTTCCTTTATGAACAAGTTGTTGTGAATTATGGAGTACCAAATTACATCCTGACTGATCGTGGAAGCAATTTTACCTCTGGTTATGTGCGTGAATTCCTGAAGATGATGGATTGTCGACATATTACTACTACAGCGTATCGTCCACAGGTGAATGGTTTATGTGAAAGGATGAATGGTACTATCACATCAGCTTTAGCCAAGATTGCACGAGATCATGAAGATGTACAGCAGTGGGACAAGTATGTATCAGCAGCTTTATTGGCAGCAAGAACTATGGTGAATGAGTCTACAAAGTATAGTCCAGCTATGCTATTGTATGGATATGAGTTGAGAACACCTGCTATTTGGCCTGCACCTCGTGAAGACTTTGTTGAAGGAGAATTACATTTGGAAGTGGCAAGCAGAATTAAGTGTATACAGCATTTGGTTGATCAAGCAAGATTGGAAGCACGTGAACGTACCAAGGAGCAACAACGTAAGGCAAAGATGAGATATGATGCAAAAGTACATGAGAAGCCAAGGTTTATTGCTGGTGATATGGTGCTTATGCGTGATCAACGACCTGCTGGCAAGTTGGATGACAAGTGGATTGGACCCATGACTGTTGTGAAGGTGAATAGTGGTGGCACTTACTATTTACATGGTCCAAACAAGCAAAGATTGAAAGGAGCAGTACATGGTGACAATTTGGTTCCCTGGGTAGCAAGAACAAGCATGATTCCTGATGTCATGGTACAGAAGGCTGATCAACAATTTCGTGCTTGGTTGTCAAGACGTGGTGCTTAATGAAGAAGATGTGCAAGAATTCCAAAACATGCAGAGCTTAAGGAGGGAGGAGTGACACGGCCCGTGGTGGTATATATACTGGATGCCTGCTTGTTTTGGAAAGTGAACGTTTTGACATGAAAGAAGTATCATGGTGTAGCGGAGTAGTCAAGGAGTGTTAAGAAGAAGACGCCATTGCAATTGGGAAGGTCAATGTGGAGCAATTTGCTGTTGAAGTTTGGTGAAGAATCCATTGGTCGGAGTAAAGTGATAGCCTGCGGACCCTTAGCGGCATCCTTTGTCTCTTGACAACTCCAACATGGCCAATGCGATTATATAGAATGAAACATTGTTGTGGCTGATCCCTTGCCAATAAAAGGGACATCAAAATAAAACTTTTTCGATAATCGATTGTTCCTTAAATCATTTTTAGTTGTTGCCTGGTATCAGAACGACGTTGTCAGAACGGTACAGGAACACTATTACTTTTATTGACATATCTGATCTGTTAAGCTACCGAGTTATAAGAATCCCCCTTTCCCATATTATTATTGTTACTACACCACATCTGGGCGTATCACACGTATCATTTTTGACACGGCCCGTGGTGATATATATACTGGATGCCTGCTTGTTTTGGAAAGTAAATGTTTTGCAATGAAAGAAGTGTCAAGATGCAGCGGAGTGGTCAAGGAAGATGATGGTGAAGACGAGAAGTCGATATGGAGGCTCATTGTTGAGCAATTTCAAGTAGAAGTTGAAGACTGAATCATTGGTCGGAGCAAGTGGTAGCCTGCAGTTCCCTAGCGGCACCCTGTGCCTTCATTGTACCTCTTGGCCAATGTTTTTGTATAGAGTGAAACATTGTTGTGGCTGATCCCTTGCCAATAAAAGGGACATCAAAATAAAACTTTTTCGAGCATCGATTGTTCCTTAAATCATTTTTAGTTGTTGCCTGGTATCAGAACGACGTTGTCAGAACGGTACAGGAACACTATTACTTTTATTGACATATCTGATCTGTTAAGCTACCGAGTTATAAGAATCCCCCTTTCCCATATTATTATTGTTACTACACCACATCTGGGCGTATCACACGTATCATTTTGGTGGAGAAGCTGGGCGATCAAAAATCATATCAAGCAATATACGTCCTTAAAATCATATACTTTATTCTGTGATTATGCCTGAAGACACTGGTGTTACAAGTAATACTATGTTCAAGACGGATGCATCCCTGAGCAAGTTTTTGGCTAAGCCAAAACACTTTAAGGGAGATGAAGACGAGAATCCGTTACGATGGCTGAAGAGAATCAATCGCATCCGCAAAGGTGTACCTATGGGTGACTTACAATGCTTGACAATGGCTGGTTCTTACCTCACTGGTGCTGCAGAATCCTGGTGGGAGATGGTAGAAGATGATGTTGCTGATTGGGCCCAATTTGAAAGGATGTTTCGTGCAAGATTCGCTGGAAAAGATAAGCATCATATTTGGTGGCACAAGATTGAAAGTCGTCAACAAATGGCTGGTGAAACTGTTGATGAAGTGGCGAATGATCTGAAGGAGTATTTTGAGCTGTTGGAAGTCGTTGATGATGGCATTCGAATCAGACACTTGTTGAAAGCACTCCGCGAATCTATTTCTTATGAGCTGGAACAAAGAGCGACATTGTCTACTTACGAAGAAGTGGTGCGTGAAGCTCGTAAATTGGAAATGGTGCAAAGCAAGTATGGTCGTGGTGATACAAGTTCCTTGGGTATATCATCAACAGTGGCTCGTAATCAAGTTGGCTCTGAAATTTCACCTTCTGAAAGTGCTAGTGCAAATGTACAAAGTGGCAGTTTGTCATCACAAATCAGTGCATTGGCAAATGAAATTCAAGCTCTCAAGATAAACATGGTGGATGCTCGTCGTTCTCGTGGTCTACGTTGTTGGAATTGTGGTGCTGAAGGACACAAAAGGGACCAATGTCCAAAGCCAGTTCAAGCAATTGACCAGGGAAAAGACAATGGACGCCATTGAAGGAGGTCAGTGGTGTCCCAAACAATACAAATCCTCCAAACAAGGCAGCTGACGTCAATTTGTTGCATGGAGTAAAAGTCTATGCGCAAAAACGTGGCCGAAATCAAGTATCGGAGAATGGTAGTGCTGTGGCTACTGCTGCTGTGGCAAAGAAGAGAGGTCGATCAAGTGGCGATGTTGTTGTCAATCAAGATTCTGTTGGTGCGAATGGTGTTTCTGGTGGCGTACATGTGCAGGCGGCACAAACACAAGACATGGATATTGATAAAAGGTCACCAACTGAGGAAAAGGCACCAAAGAGGAAACGCCAAGTGCGTAGATTGTCTGTATCATTGCAAAAGAAAGACGTTTGGGAGAGACTGAAAGATGTCGATGCAGGATTGTCCATGGCGGATTGGGTGGCAATGTCTAGACATGCTGCTAAAGATCTGCAAGATGGCATACGCTATCTACATGGACGTAGACCAAGAGGGAATGTGGGTGTGTCTGCGCAAAAACAATCTTCAAAGACAAAGGTCCCTGTGAACTACGTTGATTTATATGATGAGCATGATATGACAGATTCCTCTGATGAATGGGCTTATTCCGATGATGACAAAGGTACCTTTAGGTCAAATGATAGTGAAGTTGGATCTGATACGTTGGCTTGGACTGATGTGGATGATGCTGGATATGACTCGGAAGACACACATTATGACTATCCGTATGATCTTGACAAGATGAGAGAAAGTGCACCTTTACAAGCGCCAATCACTATCAATGGACATTTGGTGCAAGCAGTGTTTGACTCAGGAGCAGGAGTATCAGTTATCAGTAAGAATCTTGCTGAAAAGGTTGGCTTGGCTACAAATGGCGATCAGTTGGTGGTGGAAGCTTTTGGCGACAATGCTTTACCTGCTGGTGGTATATCTGTGGCTGTACCAGTACGTGCTGCTGGAAAATTGCGTCCTGAACACATGACAATTCAAGATGTCAAAGGCGATGTGTGTCTGTTGGGTACTTCTTGGCATCGTCAGTATGGTATAAGAGTGGATCATCAGAATGGCACCATTCAAATACCTACTGGACATGGCAAGGATGTTGTTTTGTTGCAAGGTCGATATCCAAGATCAGATCAAGACGAGAATGTGGTGTTGGCAGTGAGTGTTTCTGGTTCCAAATCAAGCATGGTGGACGTGGATGATGATCACAAAGGCGGTGCTTTGGATTCAAGGAGGGAGGAGCCTGCAAAAGACACTCATTTGCTGAATCGATATGTGGATGAAGTGCTGGATGACTCGATTGGTGATGATGATGAAGTGCCAATGGAGATCAAGAATGTGGTGGATCAATATGCTGGTTGTTTTGTGGAAGTTAGTGGACTTGGTCGTGTTAAAGGCGTTGAACATACCATTCCAACTACTACTGAGACACCTATACGTACTTCACCATACCGATTATCTTGGGAGGAACAGGATCATCTTCGTGATGAATTGGATCGCTTGTTGGAATTGGGACTCATCAAGCCTTCTGATGGTAAATGGACGTCACCGATATTGTTCGTGAAGAAGAAGGATGGTACTCTGCGTCTATGTGTTGACTATCGAAAGCTGAACGACATCACCATCAAGGATGCTTTCCCTTTGCCAAACATTGATGAGCTTCTGGATTCAGTGGGTGGTGCCAAATATTTCTCAACACTGGATGCTGCTTCTGGCTATTGGCAGATACCATTAGCAAAAGATTCCATTCCCAAGTCTGGTTTTACAACAAAGTGGGGCACTTACACTTGGCAAGCCATGCCATTTGGTTTGTGTTCTGCTCCTCAAACTTTCCAACGTGCTGTGACCAATATATTGACTCCGTATATTGATGATTTTGTCTATGTCTTCATAGATGATATTATCATCTTCAGCAAGAGTTTGGAAGATCACAAGGTTCATCTGGAGAAGGTGTTTCAAGCATGTCGAGCAGCCAATTTGCGATTGAAGAAGTCGAAGTGTGTTTTTGCTCGTACTGAAGTTGAATATTTGGGACATGTCATCTCTGCTGAAGGGTTGTTGCCAAATCAAAGGAACACTGAGAAAATCTTGAAGATGCCTGAACCCAAGTCTTCGAAGGATGTCAAAGTATGGCTGGGTACAACTGGATATTATCGGAGACACATCAAGGGCTACGCACAAGTAGCTAGGCCTTTGACCAAGTTGCTCAAGAAGGACATGGTGTTTATATGGGGTCAAGAACAAGGATTAGCATTTGAAGCTCTTAAAAATGCTTTAATCACACCTCCTATACTCGCTTACCCTGATCGTAACCAAGTCCAAATCTTGACGACTGATGCATCCACACATGGTTTGGGAGCTGTGCTCTCACAATCACCAACTGGAGACTCCAAGGATGAACGTGTTATTGCTTATGCTTCAAGGTCGTTACGTGGATCAGAGAACAACTATGCTGCTACTCATTTGGAGGCACTGGCAGTAGTTTGGGCTGTCGAACACTTTAGACACTTTCTGAGTGGGAGGCGCTTCATACTGTATACTGACCATGCTGCTTTGCCATTTGTCTTTCAACAAGCAAGACCATCGGTGAAGTTGACGCGTTGGGCATCTAGTCTTATGGAGTACGACTTTGTGGCGCGCTATAGACCTGGTCGTGCAAATCCAGCTGACGCGTTGTCAAGATTGCTACCAGTTGACGATGTTGACGAGGAGTTGAGTGAAGAAGAGGAGCATTGGGAAGAGTGAAGGAATGAGAACAGAAAAGAAAGAGAAAAGGAACAAAAAAAGGTTAAAAGGCAGTAAAAAAAAAAGGGAATACAAAAAAAAAGGTTAAAAGCAGTGAAAAGGAAACAAAAAAAAGAGTAAAAGACAAAAGACAAAAAAAAGAGAATTGAGCTTCGGGAAGAACACTATTACGTGTGTCTGGGTATCATGCATTGTATCACAACCCCCTTTTGTATTACACAACACATCAAGACTATTATCACATCAAGAACACATCAAGAACTACTATCACTATCAAGAATACATCAAGACTACTATCATCATCAAGAACACATCAAGGCTATTATCATCAAGAACCCTTATCAAACATCTACAAGACTTTATCAATATGGATTATCCAAGGTATCTGGCGCTCTATTATCTCTTAACGGAGAATCGGTTCCCTTTGGATTGTGACAATGACTACAAGAAGAAACTGCGCAACATTGCAAGAACTTACGTGGCAGAAGGTGGCAAGTTATACAAGAAGCAGAAGGATGGCAGCAGAGGATTGGAGGTGTTACACGAAGGCAATGCAGATGAAGTTATACGGCGAGTGCATGAAGAAGGCCACATGGGCATTAACAATACTTGGAGAAGACTACGATTGAAGTATGAAGGTTATCAGCTGTTTGAACGTGTTCGCAACTATGTGAAGAGTTGTGAGACATGTCAGTATCGTCAAAGAAGAGGAGTGGTGCGTACAGAGAAAGCAAGACCTATTGAAACACCTGAAAGACCATTTTTTATGATTGGATGTGATGCTGTGGGTCCATTTGGCAAGGAGGCAACTCAACAAGGCAATCGTTACATACTGGTGGCAGTAGATTATCTTACTCGTTGGCCAGTAGCAAAAGCTGTACCTGATATCACGGAGACTACTACAGCAGATTTCCTTTATGAACAAGTTGTTGTGAATTATGGAGTACCAAATTACATCCTGACTGATCGTGGAAGCAATTTTACCTCTGGTTATGTGCGTGAATTCCTGAAGATGATGGATTGTCGACATATTACTACTACAGCGTATCGTCCACAGGTGAATGGTTTATGTGAAAGGATGAATGGTACTATCACATCAGCTTTAGCCAAGATTGCACGAGATCATGAAGATGTACAGCAGTGGGACAAGTATGTATCAGCAGCTTTATTGGCAGCAAGAACTATGGTGAATGAGTCTACAAAGTATAGTCCAGCTATGCTATTGTATGGATATGAGTTGAGAACACCTGCTATTTGGCCTGCACCTCGTGAAGACTTTGTCGAAGGAGAATTACATTTGGAAGTGGCAAGCAGAATCAAGTGTATACAGCATTTGGTTGATCAAGCAAGATTGGAAGCACGTGAACGTACCAAGGAGCAACAACGCAAGGCAAAGATGAGATATGATGCAAAAGTACATGAGAAGCCAAGGTTTATTGCTGGTGATATGGTGCTTATGCGTGATCAACGACCTGCTGGCAAGTTGGATGACAAGTGGATTGGACCTATGACTGTTGTGAAGGCGAATAGTGGTGGCACTTACTATTTACATGGTCCAAATAAGCAAAGATTGAAAGGAGCAGTACATGGTGACAATTTGGTTCCCTGGGTAGCAAGAACAAGCATGATTCCTGATGTTATGGTGCAAAAGGCGGATCAACAATTTCGTGCTTGGTTGTCAAGACGTGGTGCTTAAAGAAGAAGATGTGCAAGAATTCCAAAACATGCAGAGCTTAAGGAGGGAGGAGTGACACGGCCCGTGGTGATATATATACTGGATGCCTGCTTGTTTTGGAAAGTAAATGTTTTGCAATGAAAGAAGTGTCAAGATGCAGCGGAGTGGTCAAGGAAGATGATGGTGAAGACGAGAAGTCGATATGGAGGCTCATTGTTGAGCAATTTCAAGTAGAAGTTGAAGACTGAATCATTGGTCGGAGCAAGTGGTAGCCTGCAGTTCCCTAGCGGCACCCTGTGCCTTCATTGTACCTCTTGGCCAATGTTTTTGTATAGAGTGAAACATTGTTGTGGCTGATCCCTTGCCAATAAAAGGGACATCAAAATAAAACTTTTTCGAGCATCGATTGTTCCTTAAATCATTTTTAGTTGTTGCCTGGTATCAGAACGACGTTGTCAGAACGGTACAGGAACACTATTACTTTTATTGACATATCTGATCTGTTAAGCTACCGAGTTATAAGAATCCCCCTTTCCCATATTATTATTGTTACTACACCACATCTGGGCGTATCACACGTATCATTTTTTCTAGATTTGGAGTGCCATAATATCGCACACACCTTCCCAAAAAGGAAGGTAGTTATATCGTACTCAATCTAGCACGATAATGTAGCGGAATGTACGCACTATTTAGCTATAAAAATGGCATAATAAGGTGGGAGCGCAATGTGTCGTAATTTCAGTTGGAACGATTTCAATAGGCGGATTAAGATGGATACAACTAAAGCCTTAGTGATCACTGTTTAGTCACAGACACTCCGACATGCTTGATATATCAGACATTGTCTCTCAATCTCATATAATATAGTGTTGACATGGGTTGTGGAAAGATGGCGATTTCATTGTGAAGTGTAGTACGGCATATTGTCCCAGTGGAAATCAATTTGGTTGGAGGCTGGATGCGTAGGGATAAGTCCGCTCACTTGGAGATTTACCTAGCGACTTGAGACAGGAGCACACTTTTCTCTTTTCAAGGCCACTCACATACACGACTCCATTCATGCCATGCATTCAACGTACGCGTTATAAAGAAGTTCTTATGGGCTGTAGGAAACAGCTTTTATTCATACAACTGGGTACTTTCATAGGCAACAAGCGTCCAAGCGTACTGGGTGGTTCTAGCCATGGCGAATCGCCACTCTTCTTTTTAGTTGTCATGCCGCTTCAAGCTTGGTCCGTACAGGTACAATCAAAGGGCTCATTGTTGCAGCAGACGGACTGCATTAACCGTTTAGTCTGGTTGTGGACTTCAAGAACAAACGCAAGAACACCTGGCTCCCTTTAGCTTTATTGATTCATTCTGACTACACTATACACTATGGTTTCTGTCCAGCATACCAGCAAGGTCTCTTTGCTTTGTACAGGTTACCATGGGTTGTTATATGAAGAAGGCAAGTAGAATGACAAAAGGTGTTTATGTTGTACGTGTGCACTTGGTCAGGCAGTATGCAACTTTGGGCATCATCATCTTCTTGGGTTCAACTCCCAGCCTGTACCTACAACTAGTGACTATATGACTTGTTTGGAGAGGATAATGAGCCTGGACACTATGATGGGTGATCTTCTTTCTGTCATGGATCAAAGTGGGCTTGGGTGATTCGCACAGTGCTTTCACAGACGATGATTACCGCGACATCTACAATGACACAGCTAAAGCATGCCTTTACATTTCTCCCTTTCCAAGATGTTGTTTTATGAAATCCCCTATCTTGTTGGCATCAGAGGAGACATGCAAGATCACTTTTGCTATATTACGATGAAGAAGACGATGTAGCTAGAAGGATAGTTTATTACCCCAGTACTTCCACTTATCATTATTACAATAAGATCATGTTGTGCTTCATGCATATTTTACTTCATACATCTACATAATACTATCATGTGCCTATGATCCTTGCCACCCAAGTAGTGTAAGAAATGCTAAATGATAAGCAAGACTTGAGTAGGTAAAAAGAAGTGATTCTACCTGTAGTTACCCCTCTGGCAAGTGTCATCAAACATGGATGTATATGTAAGCATTCATATGTGATACGCGCGTTTAAGTCAAAGGTACAGTGTTAACAAGAGTACAATTCAAGTCATTCTTTCTTTATTCTCTCTCTTTGAAGCTATTTGCAGTTGCATGGTGATCGTCATGCTGGATTTCTCTTTGTCTCCAATGTGTCGTCATGTTGTTCATAATCAAAACGTGGAACCATCGTTGTGGCATTCCATACAATCGCTGTTGTATATCCTTAGTTACTCTAATCCTTGTGTGGTATTCAATAATTGTTGTGCATATAAAGCATCTCCATGTTGCTGTATTGTGTGGATACATCCATCAAACAAGTGCTGCCTGAACCATCATCAAAAGTTGACTCCAGTTCACATATCTTGTGTCACAACTGGCACGCTTAATGCATTCATGAAGAAATATACAATCTAGTGCATTGGATCAGTAACACTGTCACGAATAACATCCACAGCATTGATAAAACATACCTTATCTAATCCTTTCGTATGACTACATCCACGTAAAATAGTCTCCTGACCATCTTTGTATCTGAAACAAGTCAGTACTGTCATTGCTTCGTGATGCTTATGACCATGTAACTTGCCTGGTTGGCTGTAATAGTGCTCTTATTATCATCATCACTCTTCTGGTTGTACATGGTCCTTCAGTGCTTGTCCTTGATTGCTATATAGGATCATCCCCTTCTTGTCAGTCATAAGTCTAGTACCATCACTTTAATAAGGACCATACCTTTCTCGAAAGAGAGGAAAGGACATACCTGTCGTGTACAAGTACAATCCATAAAACAGCATCCACCTACAGCTAGCTGCTTTGTTTGAGCACTGTTTTGTCGTATAACGCGTGTTGTCTGTAACCTTGACTCACTCTTGCCCTGTTCTTGTCGTCTGTTGAAGCTCATTGGGTTGCCATTCACCTTGTCGTTGCGACACTGTCATTATGCCTTGTACATTGCTGCTGTTGTGAAGGAAGAAAGCAAACAGCTGAACTGCTCCAAGCCTTTCAAGTTGTAAAGGTCGTGTTGCTCGTCATTTGTGCTGTGTTCTCAACTGGATGTCGTAAACTTGGTTGGAGATTGTGTCTTGCTTGGAAAAGGAAAAGTGGGAAAACGAAACATCAGCCAGTGAACTTGTTACACCCATTTTGCTGTTCCAATCCAAATTCTCCTTTCCCATGATCCACAGGAACAACTTAACGATGTTATGATGAATGACATTCATTCAATAAATAGTATGTTGATATAATCGTCTTGAAAATGCCTTGTTCATTGATCCATTCCTTCACTATCAACCACCAAAAAACTACATTTGACCTAGACTATGCTATTGAATGCTGCTTTTGCTGTAATAGTCGACTAGATCAGCACCCTTTCTTATCCCATTTTGTCCACTACCAGCCATGATCTTATGTTATGGCTTTCAAGAAGTTATTCACTGTAATAAAGTTTGTTTTTGCTCATGATGGAATGATGGAGACAAGCAAGAGCTCACTACAGGTCGGGGTGTGATTTTTAATGCAAAGCGGGGAGCACAGACCATGCTGTGCTTCATGCGTTGTTCACTGTGACACAGTAAATGATGTATCCGATCGAAATTTTTAAAGTCAATCGTGCTTTGGTGATAACAGAAATGATCAGCACACATGAAAGTGCCTTCTGGCAAAGTATGAAGTGTTATAACCCCAACCTAGAGATCTCCAGATATACAATATGCTTAAAATACAGCTTTGTCGCGCTCGTTTGCATTCCAAACAGCCTTTTCTACTAGACTAAACTACATTTCCAGTATGTACACATCATTTGCCACGCTATTTAATACAAAAACACGCTAGGTACAGGACAAATCGCGAAATAAAGGCAATTGGCACTATTTTACTGTATAACTCTGTCATGTTCGTTTGCTTCCTTACCAGCCTTCTTTATTAGAATAAGCTACATTTTCAAAGTGTACACATCGTTTACCACGTGAAATAGCTTAAAACACGCGAGATATAGGACAAATCACGAAATAAAGACGCTTTGTACTTTTTTATTTCGAATCTTTGACGCGCTCGTTTGCATACTAAACAGCCTTTTACACTAAAATAAACTACATATTCAACATGTACACAACATTCTACCTATTTTTGAGCTTTAAACTATGTGGTTTGCATATCAAGATCGTGAGCAACAATTTCGCACTGTAAGCGGGGTGTTGTTAAAGTGTAATTTGTTTCCGCAGCAACAAGTTCCTCCTCCTCTTTCTGTCATTGCCCATTGTGTACCACTTTGTCGCAATGCAGTCCTCAAGCAACCAAGAACCAGCTCACAGCTCTTTCTTTGCGCTCGCCTTGTGGTTCTCCATTATCAAGTGGAGTCTTCTTGATGAAGTTCCCTTGATGTGGGTGATTCCACTGGCTTTTCTTCTCGGTGTCGTTGTTCCGTTGGCGATGGGGCTTCCGCGTCCCAACAGCCGGTTGATTCAGTTCCCGGCTGCAAGCAATGCTGACTGCTCGGCCGGCGTGCCGTTGCAGGCGGCTCGGGTAAAGGTGAGTGACAATTCCACACAGGTGCTTAACAGCCCTAGTGTTTTTGCTAACCAACAACCCTGGGTAGCTCCAGTGGTTTCCTACAAGGCATCTAATGCCTGTGAGTATCCTGGTATGTTGTTTTCAACACGTACCGTAGAACAAGTGCCTCGTGGTAACATGTCGGCCTTGGAGGGTGATGCAGTACCAAGCTCATCATCAAGCGTGGATCTCTTAAGAAATCCAAGCCAGTTCACAGCACTCGTTCACAACCAAAGTTGCTGCAGGGAATGGCTATGCACAAAGCCATGCAGAAAGTGTACGGCATGTCGACACGAGAGAATACTGCTACTGCTGCTACAAGAACAACAACAACAACATCATCATCATCATTTGCATCAACATTTAGACTACCAGCATCAGCATCATCATCTTCATCCTTAGACGAGCTTTGTAAGTGTCCTTTATGAAATGGTCATCTTTTCAAAGTATTGATGCTAACTTATTTAATTATTTTTAGGCCAAGCTCGTAGCAATTTAGACATTGACCAAGACACGGAGATGCCAGATGTTGTTCCTGGTACTCCAGAGTTACGAGAGATCGTAGAGAATGGTAAGTACATTGTATCTTGGAATTGAAGTGATTTGATACTAATTTGATTTTTTCTCACTTTTGTAGAGGAACCAGTTTCCTCAGAGCGAGCACAGACTCCAGACTTGCAAGACATCCATATGGCATCTCCTTCTCCTTCGCCACCACCTCCTCCTCCACAAGCACTCGCATATACCCAAATGATGCCAGAGCAACAACAACAACAACAACAACAAGAACTACCACCACCACCACCACCACAACTACAACAACAAGAAGCAATTTTGTATACCCAAGTGATGCCACCACCACCACCAACAATCATTCACCCGGAACCAACACCGGAAGTATTTATGGCAGCAGTAGCAGTAGCAGCAATTCCTGTTGTTTCAAACACAGGAAGCAGTTCACACACGCCGTTGCAAATAAGAGGGCCATTATTGCGCCCAAGAAGTCGTCTTAGGACGCAACCACCACCACCAAGACCTCCACCAAGGCCTCCATCACTGCCACCAAGACCACCAGTGAGACGGTTGGCTGTTTTGCCTCCTGAACCACCATCAATACCGCCACAACCACCTACTCCACCAGCATCCAAGTCATCCGCCATGGCAATGGAGGCCAAAAACAGGGCGATTGTACGTCCTGTGAGACGTCTGCAACGGCACGTGACCCCTTCAAAGGGCACAGAGAATACAGCATCAGCATCATCGTCATCATCATCTTCTTCATCCGCAACTGTATTATTACCACCACCATCATCATCATCTGCATTTGTACCACCACCAGCATCATCATCATCATCATCTGCATTGCCATCATTGGCAGAGAATCAGCCAGCACCACCCACATCCATTTTGCAAGAATATGCTGCTGAAGTTGATTCCTGTAAGTATACTTTTCATTTGGAAGATTGGTTTATATGACACTAACTTTTCCTTATTAGTCATGGGTGGAGATGACATCTTGGCAGAGATTTTGCGCGATGAAGAAGATCCATATGATGAATTCATCAACTATGACAACTACTGGTAAGTCAGATATCATACTTGCACAATGATCGAATGACTATATGACTCACATGCAAATTGTATAGATGCGATGTTGTGAGAATCTCAGCAAGAATTGCGAGAGAGTTTGGTGGAAGGTAAGCTCCCATCCGGATTCAGGCGTGCATCTTCAGGTGTTATGCCAGTTGCTGTCACATACGGAAGGATCACAATGTAGGCTTCCCGACGGGAGGATCTTGCACATCAAGCACCTATCACTTCAAGAGTGTTGTAAAGTCCAATGGCCCATTCCGTTCTTATGATCCCTTGGTCCCTTGCTACGATCAAGTCACCAAGCATTTGCGGTGTCGTACAGTAGCCATGGATGGCGATTTTGGAGATCCACTCATCATGTTACCCATTGGGATGTGAAATGGTACTTGAAAAGGTAATTTGACTCAATGACAATGCTTGGACAACAACATACTAATCACACATTATCTTTTATTGTGGGGATGATCATGGTATTTTATATACTGTGATTCATCTCTACATAGTTTGACCGCCCTTATGTTTTGGATGATGATGTTTGGGCACAAGTGGTAATCATCTTTGAAGTGGGTACTTGGAAAAAGCAACAACATCAAGACGTCGACTTGCAGGGGCATCGTAGCCTGGGACCAAGGGATCACAAGAACGGAATGGGCCATTGGACTTTACAACACTCTTGGAGTGATAGGTGTGTGCAGGGTTCTCTCGAAGGGTGTTAGTCCTGCATTGTTTGATTCCTTCATTCAATTATGCACTGGTGTACTGTTGATGTCGTGTCCTGTTTCTGGTGTTGTGGGTTTACTGGAAGCCAGAGTGAGCTGTTGCTCTTTTGGCAAGAGTTCTCTTTTCTTTTTATCGGTTGTGGAGCCGATCTGGATCATCATGGCTATCAGTTGGCAACAAGTCCTCTCTATTGGCAGAGTCCTCTTTCTTCATATTGGTGGTGGAGCCAATCTGCATCACAAAGACCATCACTTTGGCGCAAGTCTCTCTTTCGTCAAGAGTTCTCTTTTCTTTTTACTGGTGGTGCAACCAATCTGGATGACCAATGACTATCACTTGGCGCAAGTCCTCCTTTTATTGGCACAAGTCCTATCATATTGGTGGTGGAGCCAATACGCATGACAATGACTATCATTCGCAAAAGTCCTCTCTTTCGTCAAGAGTTCTCTTTTCTTTTTACTGGTGGTGCAACCAATGCAGATGACACAGACTATCAAATTGGAACAAGTCCTCTCTCTATTGGCACAAGAGTTCTCTTTTCTTTTTATCGGTGGTGCAACCAATATGGATGATCAATGACTATCAACACTGGCACAAGTCTTCTCTCTATTGGCAAAAGTTCTCCTTCCTTTTTACACTGGTGGTGCAGCCAACCTTGATGGCAATTGATTATCAACTTGGAACAAGTCCTCTCTCTATTGGCACAAGTCTTCTCTGTTGACAAGAGTTCTCTTTATCTTTATTGGTGGTGGAGTCAATATGGATGACAAACACTATCAACTTTGGCGCAAGTCTCCTCTTTATTGCCATTGTTGGTGGAGTCAATGGCACAAGTCTCTCTTTGGCAAGAGTTCTCTTTTGATTTTATTGGTGGTGCAGCCAATCTGGAGGATAACGACTACCACGTTTGGCAGAGTCTTTCTATTGGCAAGAGTTCTCTTTTCTTTTTATCGGTGGTGGAGCCAATATGGATGACAATGATTATCAACGCTGGCACAAGGCTTCTCTCTCTATTGGCGCAAGTCTTTCTTTGGCAAGAGTTGTCTTCTCTTTCTTGGTGGTGGAGTTGACACGAATTGAAGTTCTCTCTTTTGGAGCTATTTCATGAATCCATCCATCCTTGGGAGCAATCGACACAATCATGCAGTCTGGTGGCAATTCATCTTATCAAACGCGCATACCCAAAGCAATCACATGCCATGGCGATCCATATGCATATACCGAGAGGCATAATCTTGAAAGTCACAATCTTGAGAGGCACATCGTTTGGGAGGCACTGTCATTGGAGAAGCTTTCATCTGATATCCAGCTACTGTCATATCAAAATGTAAGTGAACATCAAGTGATTTGCATCTATGAAATTAACTCTTCTTTGTTCAATAGGCACTCGAGCATGAAGATCATCAAAAGAACATCATCATCAGAGCAAAGAACAACATCATCAAAAGAACAAAAAACATCATCAGAAGAACATCATTATGAAAAGAACAAACAACATCATTATCAGAAGAACAAACAACATCATCAAAAGAACAAAACCATCATCATCAAAAGAACAAAGAACATCATCAAAAGAAAAACAAACAACATCATCAAAGAACAAAGAACATCATCATCAGAAAACAAAGAACATCATCATCAAAAGAACAAAAAACATCATCGTCAGAAAACAAAGAACATCATCATCGAAACAAATATCATCAGAACATCATCACATCATCAAAGAAGAAACATCATCATTACCAAAGAACACATCATCACAAAGACATGTCAACAAAAAAAAAGACAACACTTGTATCTCTAGCAATCACAACAATACTCGATCTTCCTCTGGCACATCAACTCTATCAATCTACAAGTTCTACCATGAAAAGAAGGCATCTCTCAATGGAGCGGACTACAATATCATTATCAAGTAACTATAGTATCTTTGGAAGCATTGTTGAAAAAAGTTTGACTTATGGTTCTCTATATAGGCACACTGGCAAGACTGGTGAAAGCATTCGTAAGACCCTGAGTGGAAAGTATTGGATTCATCCATACTTTATGCAAAGACGGGCGAAAAACAAGTCTGGCGAAGGAGTTGGACTTCCATCAATGACACAGCAACAGCAGAGAGCCTGATCAAGTACGTATACTCACTGACATTTATGATATGTTGGAATTTAACTATGCTTCTCTACTAGATGGATCATTTCAATCATCAAACACAAAGGCAAAAGCTAAAGCAAAAAGGATCAAGCAAGAACTACAAGTGCAAGGAAGACAAGAACAACATTAGAAGCACAGAATATCAATTAGCATAATCTCTTCACTATTTCATCTCTATGTAAATCATTGCTTCTATCAAATAAATCTAATCATATCAGCTCCTCAAATCGCATTATCCAACAACTACATCCCCATTTGAGAAGTACAATTGTAGTAATAGACTTGAATAAATCTTCTCGTCTTTGTCACAGCATCTTGTTATACATTCTCTTCCAAGCCGATCTTCTTGACTGTATATCAGATATTATAGATATTCCACACATCTTTTTAGCAATAAAACATTGGCTTTACGTCTTTACTTTATTCAGTGATATTAGTCTATCTATTTGCTATATGGCTCAGTTTGCATGCATGTGCTTGTAATCCATGTTGCGTTTTAGTAGCAGCAACAATGTCCAATCAACAATGATGACTTTGGAGAAGACCTGTAGTAGATTAAAGCGTATATCTATATCATCCGACTGGCGCTCACTTTAAGTGTGAACTTATGTTGTAAAGCAAATGCAGAATATGATCATTGATCGTGCTAGGTGCTTTCAATAGAAATCATAGGATAAGAGAGAATAAGAGATGATGATGCCTACTGTTCATGACAGCAGTGCAAGACTAGAATGAGATCAGAGTAGAATCAACCCTTGATAATGTCCACGACTCATGCAATAAGACAAAGAATTTTTTTCAAGTATGGAATATGAAGCAACAGCTCTCTTCATGAGACATTATATGCTCCTTTAACAATCACTTTCCACTGACGACATCCAAGTCAACAGCAACGTTTAATTTTGACTGGCTACGACATTGCTTGTTGCAAACCGTAAGTCCGATCGTGGCATGATCAAAGTCCCCGGCTAGCGCTGTCTATCGTGGCTTACCATTGTTTCTTTTCCTCCACACACATCATGTCTTCTGAAGGTTTGGGCAACTTTAACGAACAAGACCAACGTGAATTGGCTCAGGTATGTTCAACAAAGTGTCATTCGTGTAGTAGCTTTAGGTCGTGATGGGCTGATTCCTTTTATATAGTTTCTTGAAGGTGAAAACGCCAAAGCTCGCGTTCAACAAACCGTGCACACCTTGACCGATGGATGCTGGGTAGGTGAATACATGTATACTATTGAACAATATGCTAATATAGTGTTGCCATGATATGATAGGACAAGTGCATCAGCAAAATCAACAACAAGCTCGACCGTAGCGAAGAAGCTTGCTTGGCCAACTGTGTGGAGCGTTTTCTGGATACCAGCATGTTTATTGTCAAGCGTTTGGAGAGCTTGCGTGGTGGTGGCATGTAATACTAGAATTACCCCCTCTCTATCGAATCACCAATTCAACTTTTGTACACTGCTATAAAACGCGAATGACATGCTATTTACACACTGAATATATGGGTTGGACATGCTATAACAAGCGAACAGCATTTCGTAGAGTGAATTCGAGAAGCTAGGAAGATGGGGTTCAGTTTTATGGCATTTACACCAAATCATTGGGGACAAGTGTTACCAATTGTTAATAAACATGCATCCGAAAAGATTGGAACGCATGTATGCCATACTGCTTACAGATTACATGATGATGTTGTTTACGATTTGCTTGCTCATGTTCTTGTGTGCTCCGTGCATCCAATTACATTGCCAATACCTTCAAGTGTAGTCTTTTTCTCTTCTCCTTGTATTGAGAACGATCCACTTGACATTTAAGTCCATCTAAATGCACTGGCATCCAGTCATCAATACATTTTTCAATGCACATAATAGTAGGATGGTGGATCAGCCAGTGATACACCTATAGTGTCAACATGGCTGGTACTTGCTAGACTGTGGGATTATGCTGAATATGTGTACATCTCCAAAGAGATCTTGGTGCCTTTAAGACTAAGAGTACTTAAGTTGTGTGTCTCTGCAGAGAATCAAGGTATAGACTGAGCTGTAACCATGTTGCAAGTAATGTAATAAGATGAATGAATTGAAATTGACATGATTGGATGAATGCACTTATGCAAGTGGTAGTCCATCAGTACATAAACGGGACTCAAGAGTCACTGCATTATACGTTACCGCAGCATAATGCCGCGACTGAACATGGTGGCGCAGTACAACAATCTCACATTAAGGGTTCCAATATATCGGAGTTGATACGACAGAAGCAAGAATCTTTCCGTCGTGTTGACAAGGTACTTTTTACTTTGTCAATGATGGCAAGTTTTCTCTGTCATAGTCATATGGGCATCAAAATAGTCCTTTATACTGAAGCGAAAAGTGCTAATACTTGGCACTGATGTACATTCATCAAATAGAATCCAATGCATAAGCAAGAAGAGAGAAACGAGCAATCCATCTGATTCATTGCTCTATTGCAGAATAGAACGTATCAGTTGCAAATGAATAGTATGATAGGAGTCAAGTGCTGCGGATCATATATTTATTCAAATCACCATTTCTATTACATAACATGCATTGTCATGCCATAAATACTACTACTATGACCGAGAACGCCTGATGTGCATGATTCTCCACGACTTGTTTCCAGGGAATGGATGTGTACCACCATCGGTGATCTAATGAAGCCTGTCAGCCGCCAAGAGTTGCCGCAGCAAATTCCACCAAGTGGGAAAACGCCCATATTGTGTCACATACAATTCAATATAAAAGTAAGCGTCCAGATATCCGGAACATTAAAGTATCTTCACAATGGATCAGATCACAAACACCGTCAGCTCTTTTGTTGCTCCTCTTTTAAACACACAAGGAACACGTCTTGTTCAGCAACACCGGATATCCATCACTGCAGCAGTAGCATTGATCAGCACTTATGCCATTTTCAAATCCATCACAAAAGTACCTCGTCAACTGGAGCATTTTCCTCACCTTGGGTTCTTTGATTACTTGAAAGCCGTGGTGACGCGTAAATCCATGGATGATATCGCTCATGAGCTGACGATTCCCATTGCCATGCAGTCCAAGAGTGGCCTGTACGTTGTAAGTAGTCCAATGCATTTCATGTTGACATGGCAGAGCACTCACTACAGAACAGCGATTCGACAGAGATGCCTGGTCAGTCCACATTGTTAGTCCAGAAGCAGCCAAAAAGTTCCTCTTCAAGACAGGTATGTTCCAGCTACTGTTCCTTTGATCATGCTAATAGACTATGACTAGATATCTTTCCCAAGGCTCAGAACATATTACACGAAGACCAGCTTATTGCTCGTGTTATGGGGCTTCGGCATATTGCTATTCTCAACGGTGAAGAGTGGAAAGTACATCGCAAGGTAACAAGCTGGTTAACATGGTGTTGTATCTAGCGCTTTAACATCAAAATTAGGTGGCCAATCCTGCATTCCATCGATCCATGCCTATCAATATTTTTGGTCGAGTCACTCACAAGCTATTCAAAGTGATGGATGATGAATTACAACATGGTCCAATTGACGTACACGATTACATGGTGCGATGGACACTCGATGCACTTGGTTTGTTCGCATTTGGTAAGTGGGACAGTGTTGTAGTACAATGTGAATTTTCATGCTAATATGCAGCTGATAGATTTCGATTTCAATGCGATTCAAGCTAAAGACAATGAATGGGTTGCTCGTTACAACACAGTCATGTCTTCCGCTTTTGACATTCCACATATGGTGTTTCCAAGCTTGGATACTTGGCTTCTTCCTTTCAATCCATCGCGTAAGCGCCAGCATGCAGAAGCTGACAAGTTCCTTGGTATGATTGATCAAATCATTTTGGAGAAACGCAAGACATTGCAAAACAAGTCCTTGACTACTGAGGGACAAGATGAAGAAAAGGATTTGCTCACAATGATGATTGAAGCTGAAAACTCTGGTGAAGGTGTCTTGACCAATCAAGAACTACGTGTAAGTGATGTGATGATACTACCTTGAAAACGATGCTAATATGTTTCATATTAGAACAATGTTGTTGTGTTCTTTGTTGCCGGTCACGATACAACTGCCAATGCTTTATCCACGTTGATTTATGAGCTAGCTGTGAATCAGGTAAGAGAGAGTATGCCGATCATGTTATAGCGTGACTGATGAGATACAATGTTAGGATGTGCAAGCCAAAGCTCGAAAGGAAGCAATTCAAGTTTTGGGTGAAGCATCTGAGAATATAGTTCCCACTGCAGAACAAACACGCGAGATGACATACATCAACATGGTTATCAAAGAGGTATGTTAATAAGCACTAGGGGATCTCTTTTTGACACTAATCTTTCGATTCAATAGAATCTCAGAATACATCCTCCAGCACCAGGTTCAGCAACTCGTATAGCGCAAGAAGACACAGAGCTTGCTGGAGAAGTGATCCCAAAAGGCACCCGTGTGGTATTGGAGATTCATGAAATGCACCATAATCCCAACATCTGGAACAAGCCTGAAGAATTTCAGCCTGAAAGATTTATATCCGGTGGTGAAGCTGATCAACTTGCAAGACGTGGCATAGCTTGGTTGCCATTCAGGTAAAATCTATATGCCGTGATGCAATATCCTGACAAGACTAACCTTCATCTTTTATTAGCAATGGTAGTCGTCAATGCCTAGGCATGAATTTCAGCTTGACAGAACAGCGTGTCTTGTTGCCCATGTTATGTAAGTATCATTTCATGTGTGCAAAACGTATCCTTTCTTACATTTTTTTTTTGCGGAACATAGTGAGAAAATATGAGTGGTATCTCCCAGAGGATTCTATTCACAAGGACAAGTTGTTTACAGGAGGATTATCGCTAGTCACTAGTCCCAAAGATCTTCAAGTAGTGTTTAAGCGTCGTTATTAAGCTATGCCAATATATATGATGATATGCCCTATGCTGTTGTGGTATTGTATTATGTGTCCTAGTGACCAGACATAAGGGATAGGCTTAAGAGCTATAAGATAAGGATGTCAAAGTTCAAGTTATTGAAGGGGGATCATGCGTTGTGTTGCATGCATGAGCCTTTGATGATGCATCATGTATCTATTACTTTGTGCATATATACATAAAAACAAGCTTTTGTAGGAGGCTTGAGTATGTCTCTTCATTGTTCCATATGGCCTATACCATACTTTGCACACATTGACGCGATGTAATGATCTGGGGGTACATGGGTGTTTGAAATATTTGCCAACTGCATCATCCAGTTACCTTGGTCTTGCTGATATCTACAATTGATACCGTGGCAAATGGCTTGGAGAACAGCCATGCAGGAGTAATCTATTAAGCATAAAGCTACCAGCTATGCAAGCATTATCTTGTCATGTACCTGTGCAGAATTATTGGTTGCATGATTCCATATCCATCTTGTTCGATAGAGAAAAATGATCCAACTTGCTCATTTTTCCTTTTGCCTTTATGGATAAATGTATATCATTGCCACGCCTCACTTCCAATACAGAGAGACCATTTAGCCAATGGGCAGCAGGTAGATGTATCGGTGGTTGGTAGGCCGAGTAACCGTGCCAGATCATTTCCAGTCTAAAGTCCAGTTTAATTGACAACAGTGCTTTTGTAGGTTATAGAAGGAATCTATGCAGCTTATACATGATCATAATAGTGTAAATGAAGGATCAATCAATGGCCTATTAGGGTCGAGAAACAATTGCCACACACAAAAATACCTATCGTGCCAAGACCCATTTTCCATGATCTACACTTTCCCACGAATCATTGGGACACATGGCTTACAGCATCCGGATGCCGAGTCCCAAGTAACTACTAATTATACTTTTAATTTGCTATTCTTGCATGATGTGGATTGTATTAGTGTGTTACTGTCAATAAAAACAATTGACCAGGTGAAGAGTGGTTGGTTCGCTAAAACATAACTCCAAGGGGTGTCAGGAAATGCATTGGCCGAAGCACCGATTGGCTCTCATTGATACAGAGAAGCCGATCCATTTTTGGTTCTCTTCTCTTGTAAAGGGTCTAGTAACAAGCTTGATCATGGAATCAAGAGCAAGGAAGAATAAGAGAGGTATGATAACCAATCATCAGTAGGTCTAATCAATAGCTGGTACATGTTTTAAGACTTTGACAAGGCTACGGGCATCCGGAAGCTGTTGCCACTGGACGCCCATTGTTGTGTCACAAGCGATCCTGAAATCAATATAAAAGCAAGCGCGAAAGAACCCGGAATTTTTATTATTATCTTCACGATGGATCAGATCACAAATACTATCAACACCTACGTGGCTCCTTTTTTCACTAGTGGACAAGGAACACGTCTTGTACAGCAACACAGGACATCCATCACTGCAGCAGTAGCTTTGATTAGCTCCTATGCCATCTTCAGATCGATCACAAAAGTACCTCGTCAACTGGAGCATTTACCCCATCTTGGATTTTTCGATTACATGAAAGCCATAGTGACGGGTAAATCCATGGATGATATCGCTCATGAGCTGACAATTCCTGCTGCAATGCAATCCAGGGGTGGTCTATACGTTGTAAGTAGTTTATTCTGCACTGTGTATTGATTGACATGGCAAATCACTCACTACAGAATAGCGATATGACAAGGATGGTTGGTCAGTCCACATTGTTGGTCCAGAAGCAGCCAAAAAGTTCCTCTTCAAAACAGGTATGATCCAGGTACTTTAATAATACTAATAGACTAATGATGATATTCCTTTAGACATCTTTCCCAAGGCTCAAGATACAATGCATGAAAGCCAGCTTCTAGCTCGCGTTACTGGACTTCGTAATATTGCCAGTCTTGAAGGCCAAGAGTGGAAAGCACATCGCAAGGTAAGATATACACATGTGATAATACCATGATTGCTGTAGATCATTCAACTTTTTTGTTAGGTGGCCAATCCTGCATTTCATCGATCTATGCCTATCAATACTTTTGGAAGAGTCACTCACAAGCTATTCAAGGTGATGGATGATCAATTACAGAATGGATCAATCGAAGTCCATGATATCATGACACGATGGACACTCGATTCACTTGGTTTAGCTGCTTTTGGTAAATGCAAGAGTGTTGTACGATGTGCATTTTCATGCTAATACGTATGTCACTGATAGATTTCGATTTCAATTCTATTCAAGATAAAGACAATGAATGGGTCTCTCGTTACAACACAGTCATGTCTTCAGCTTTAGACGTTCCCTACTTGATGTTTCCAAGCTTGGATAGTTGGCTTCTTCCATTCAATCCACCGCGTAAGCACAAGCACGCCGAAGCTGACAAGTTCCTTGGTATGATTGATCAAATCATTTTGGAGAAACGCAAGACATTGCAAAATAAGTCATTGACAGCTGAGGAACAAGATCGAGAGAAGGATTTGCTCACAATGATGATTGAAGCTGAAAACTCTGGTGAAGGTGTTATGACCAATCAAGAACTTCGTGTAAGTGATGTGATGATACTACATGTTCACCTTGAAAGCGATACTAAACTATGTCATGTAGGATAATGTTGTTATATTCTTCATTGCTGGTCATGACACTACTGCCAATGCTTTATCCACAGTGATTTATGAGCTAGCTGTGAATCAGGTAAGAGAGTATGCCGATCATGTTATGGTGTGACTGATGAGATACAATGTTAGGATTTGCAAGCCAAAGCTCGAAAGGAAGCAAACCGAATCTTAGGAGAAGTATTGGAGAACGTAATCCCTACTGCAGAGCAAATACGTGAGATGCCATACATCAACATGATCATTAAAGAGGTATATATAGAAGCATCTAGTGGCTCCCATCTTACTCACTGTTATTGATAGAATCTCAGATTACATCCTCCAGCACCAGGTGTAGCAGCTCGTGTCACAAAGGCAGACACAGAGCTTGCAGGAGAGCTTATTCCCAAGGGCACTCGCGTGTTACTAGATATTCACGAATTGCATCATCATCCCAAGATTTGGAACAACCCTGAAGTATTCCAGCCTGAAAGATTCGTACCAGGTGGAGAAGCTGATCAACTTGCAGGAAACGGCATGCCTTGGCTGCCTTTTAGGTAAGATTTACATAATATAGTGATGTATAATATCATTATATGACTCATTCATATCCTTCTTCTACTAGTAATGGCAGTCGTCAATGCCTAGGCATGAATTTCAGCTTGACAGAACAGCGTGTCTTGTTGCCCATGCTATGTAAGTATCATCCCATTGTGCATAAGACGTATCTTTTCTTACATCCTTTTGTGAACATAGTGAGAAAATATGAGTGGCATCTTCCAGAAAACTCGATTCACAAGGACAAGTTGTATACAGGAAAGTTTTCCCTAGTCACCAGCCCAAAAGATCTTCAAATAGTGTTTAAGCGTCGTTATTAAGAATGTCAATATATATCTTATCGTTTTGCTATCGTAATGGTGATGTGTCTTCACAGTGACAAGAAGCAAGAGATTGGAAAAGTATGCTATAAGAATGCCAGAAGCCTAAGATAAAGAAGGGAGACCAATATCTTATGCATCATGTTGTATATTGAAACATCCATGATGCGTCATCACGTGTCCGGTACTTTGTTTATTGATCAATATAATATGCACATTGCTTTGCTCAGCATTATGTGATAGTCTCGGGACCGACTGCATCATCCAATTACTCAGCCTTGATAATATCCATGCCAAGACAAATGGCTTGGAGGACAAACCATCTATCAAGGATAATCAAGCCAGGCCGTCGATGATCCAATGCATAGTCTTGTTATGTATATGTGCAGAACTGGCCTTTTGCGTAGTTATATATCCCATCCTGCTTGATTTTGCGATAGACGAATGATCCAAGTTGCTCATTTTTCTTTCTGCCTTTATAAATAGATGCTTGTTGATATATGTGCATCATTGCCGTGTAGACCTTTTGCTCACTTCTGGTATGGATAGATCATGATACCATATTAGATAATGACAACTGGTCAATGTATCAGTGGTTGGTTGCACAAGCATCCGTGCTGATCATCATGGATCAAATGAATAGGGTCCAGTTTGGTTGTATGACAATGCTTTTTTAGATTATGGAAAGCCACGTACACTTTTTACTCACTTTTGGCATGGATAGATCATCTACAATAGTGATGCTTCAATGCATTACGTGTAATAGCAAGCTTGATCATGGCTTCAAGGGCAAGAAAGGATCAAAGAGATATGATGTAAAAATGATCAGTAGCTCTATCCAATATCTAATACATGCTATAAGCCTGTAACAGAGATACGGGGATTCGGAAGCTTACCACCGGGTGGGGAAACGTGCATATTGTTGTTGTGTCACGTGTGATTCAAAAATGAATATAAAAGCAAATGCTATAGGGTATGAGAAGCATAAAATCATTTCCACAATGAATCAGCTCACAAGTACCATCAACACGTTTGTTGCTCCTTTTTTCACTGGTGAACAAGGAACACGCCTTGTACAGCGAAACAGGGCATCCATCACTGCAGCGATCGCTTTGATTAGCTCTTATGCCATTTTCAAATCCGTCACAAAAGTGCCTCGTCAACTGGAGCATATTCCTCACCTTGGCTTTTTCGACTACTTGAAAGCTGTACTGATGGGTAAATCCATTGATGATATCGCTCATGAATTGACAATTCCTATGGCAATGCAATCCAAGAATGGCATGTATGTTGTAAGTACATAGTCCTTTGCACTTTGTTTTCACATGTCAGACCACTCACTGCATAACAGCGATATGACAAGGATGGGTGGTCAGTCCACATTGTTAATCCACAAGCAGCCAAAAGGTTTCTACTCAAAATGGGTATGATTCGGCTATTGTCACTTGATCATGCTAATAGACTATAATTATCCCTAGATGTGTTTCCCAGGGCTCAAGATGCATTAATTGAAGGCCAGTTACTTCGTCGTATTGTTGGCGTCCGACATATGGCCGTTCTCGATGGCCAAGAGTGGAGACAACAGCGAAAGGTAACCTTATGCAAGTACTATCAGTAAATCATCCAACATTCAAGGTTATTACATAGGTGGCCAATCCTGCATTCCATCGATCCATGCCTATCAACATTTTCGGTCAAGTCACTCACAAGCTATTCAAGGTGATGGATGATGAATCACAATATGGCTCAATTGAAGTGCACGACCTTATGACACGATGGACACTTGATTCACTTGGCTTAGCTGCTTTTGGTAAATCCAACAGTGTGGTAAGGTATGCATGTTTATGCTCATGTCCAGCTGATAGGTTTCGATTTCAATGCTGTTCAAGATAAAGACAATGAATGGGTTTCTCGTTACAACACAATCATATCTTCGGCTTTGAACATGCCCTATTTGGTGTTTCAAAGCTTGGATACTTGGTTTCTTCCTTTCAATTCATCGCGTAAGCACCAGCACGCCGAAGCTGACAAGTTTCTTGGTATGATTGATCAAATCATTTTGGAGAAACGCAAGACATTACAAAACAAGTCCTTGATAACTGATGAACAAGAACAAGAAAAGGATTTGCTCACAATGATGATTGAAGCTGAAAACTCTGGTGAAGGTGTTATGACCAATGAAGAGCTTCGCGTAAGCAGTACATTTATCATATTGTCAATGGTACTAATCTGCATCATGCAGGATAACGTTGTCGTCTTTTTTATTGCTGGTCATGATACTACAGCAAATGCATTATCCACGATGTTGTATGAGCTAGCCGTGAATCAGGTAAGAAAGTATAATGATCATGTAATGATGATGCTGATGAGAACAATGTTAGGATGTGCAAGCCAAAGCACGAGAAGAAGCGACCCAAGTCTTGGGTGAAGCATATGAGAATGTAGTCCCCACTGCAGAACAAGCACATGAGATGACATACATAAACATGATTATCAAAGAGGTATATAAAGAAGCATGAGTATATCTCTTGTCGATACTTATTTGATTCAATAGAATCTCAGAATACATCCTCCAGTATCAATTGCAGGAGCTCGTACCACGCAAAGAGACACAGAATTGATAGGAGAATTCATCCCCAGAGGCACTCGCGTGTTATTGGATATCTATGAAATGCATCATCATCCTAACATCTGGGACAACCCTGAAGTATTCCAGCCTGAAAGATTCATACCTGGTGGAGAAGCTGATCAACTTGCAGGAAACGGCATGGCTTGGCTGCCTTTTATGTAAGGTTTACAAAGATGTCTAATATGCTTATATGACTCATTCCTTCTACTAGTAATGGTAGTCATCAATGTATAGGCATGAATTTCAGCTTGACAGAACAGCGTGTCTTGTTGTCCATGTTGTGTAAGTGTCATCCCATTGTTTGTGAAACGTATCATCTTTCCTTATACATTCTTGGACAATAGTGAGAAAGTATGAGTGGTACCTTCCTGAAGATTCTATTCACAAGGAAAAATTGTTTACAGGAAGTGTATCTGTGCTTACAAGCCCAAAAGATCTTCAAATTGTGTTTAAGCGTCGTTATTAAGATATATCAATATAAGTCCTATTTTGCAGTAGTGGTGCTGTATCATGTTCTTAGTAACAAGAAATAAGGGATTGAGAAAGTATGCTTAAGAGAACAAGAAGGAGATTCTATTTGTGCACATGTACATAAAAAGAAGCCTTTGTAAGAGGGATCGGGTGTGTACGTATATTGCATGCTGTCGTTATCGTGATGCTATCTTTGCACGAGATATTCCGGTAAAACGTATTCCCTAATGAATGCGAAAATACACCTGCTGAACCATCACTGTTCTCTTGCAAAGGATCTAATAGCAGAATTGATCAAGAACAAGAAAGAATCAGAGAAAGGTGGCGTAAAACCATACGTAGCTCTCATCGGTACTCGTATATGCTATCAGGCTATAATAAAGGGAGGTAATAGGGATACGGAAGCTTGTCGATGGGTGGCGGAAACGTGCATATGGCTGTGTTACATGCAACCATATAAAAGCAAATGCTATAGAATGCAAGAGACATGAATCTATTTTCACAATGGATCACATCACAAATACCATCAACACCTTTGTCGCTCCTCTTCTGACAAGTGAACAAGGAAAGCGTCTTGTTCAGCAACACCGGACATCCATCACTGCAGCAGTAGCGTTGATCAGCTCCTCTTATGCCATTTTCAGATACATCACCAAAGTACCTCGTCAATTAAAGCATTTTCCTCACCTTGGATATTTCGACTACTTGAAAGCTGTGGTGACAGGCAAATCCATGGATGATATCGCTCTTGAACTGACGATTCCTATTGCAATGCGGTCCAAGAGTGGCATGTACGTTGTAAGTAGCCCCATTGCAACAATGCATTATGACATGGTAGACCACTCACAGCAGAATAGCGATATGACAGAAATGGGTGGTCAGTTCACATTGTTGGGATAAAAGCAGCCAAAAAGTTCCTTTTCAAAACAGGTATGATCCAGTTACTGTTACTTGACAATAAGCTAAAACGATCCTTATTTAGACATGTTTCCCAAGGCTCAAGGTGTATTACAAAAAGATCAGCTTCTTTGCCGTGTCATGGGAGATCGTCATATTGACATTCTTAATGGTCAAGAGTGGAAAACACATCGCAAGGTAATAAGCTTGTTTATATGATATTGCATCCAATGAGTAACATCAAAGCTAGGTGGCCAATCCTGCATTCCATCGATCCATGCCTATCAACATTTTCGGTCAAGTCACTCACAAGCTATTCAAGGTGATGGATGATGAATTACAACATGGCTCAATTGAAGTACACGATCTTATGGCTCGATGGACACTCGATGCCCTTGGATTAGCTGCATTTGGTAAGTGGAACAACATTGTATGATGTTCATGTTTATGCTAATATGCTACTGGTAGGTTTCGATTTCAATGCGATTCAAGATAAAAACAATGAATGGGTTCTTCGTTATAACACAGTCATGTCTTCAGCTTTTGATGTCTCGTATTTGATGTTTCCAAGCTTGGATAGTTGGCTTCTTCCTTTCAATTCAATGCGTAAGCACAAGCATGATGAAGCTAACAAGTTCCTTGATATGATTGATCAAATCATCTTGGAGAAACGCAACGCATTACAAAACAAGTCATCAACACCTGAGGAACAAGAACAAGAAAAGGATTTGCTCACAATGATGATTGAAGCTGGAAGATCTGGTCAAGGTGGTTTGACAAATGAAGAACTTCGTGTAAGTGATTCCATTGGACACTCTATATTGAAGATGATATTCATTTGTGTCATGTAGAATGATGTTGTTGTATTCTTTATTGCTGGTCATGATACAACTGCTAATGCTTTGTCAACGGTGTTGTATGAGCTAGCTAAGAACCAGGTAGGAAAGTATAATGATCAATGTTATAATGTGACTAATGTAAAGATACAATGTTAGGATGTGCAAGCCAAAGCTCGACAGGAAGCGATTAAAGTCTTGGGTGAAGCATCTGAAAATGTAGTTCCCACTGCAGAACAAATGAATCAAATGAAGTACATTAACATGGTTATCAAAGAGGTATATAAAGAAGCATGGGTAATTGGTGAATTCTCTTTTTGACAGTTGAATAGAATCTCCGAATACATCCTCCAGCACCAGGCACAGGGGCTCGTACAGCGCAAGAAGACACAGAGATTTCAGGAGAAGTGATACCTAAAGGCACCCGCGTGGTAATAGATATACACGAGATGCATCATAGTCCCAACATCTGGTACAAACCTGAAGAGTTCCGACCTGAAAGATTTACACCTGGTGGAGAAGCTGATCAACTTGCAGGAAGAGGCATGTCATGGCTGCCTTTTAGGTAAGAAAAGAAACGTACTGTGATGTAAGAGATGCTTATATTCATCTCTTTCTATTAGCAATGGGACTCGTCAATGTATAGGGATGAATTTCAGCTTGACAGAGCAACGTGTCTTATTACCAATGTTACGTAAGTATCATTTCATATGTGTGAAACATATCTTTTTCTCATATCCTTCTTGAAAAATAGTGAGAAAGTACGAGTGGCATCTTCCAGAAGATTCAATTCACAAGGAGAGATTGTTTACAGGAGGGTTAGCGCTGGTCACTAGCCCAAAAGATCTTCGAATCGTGTTTAAGCGTCGTTATTGAGATGCAAGATCATATGTATTATAGTCTTTTTGTTTATTGTTATATAATAGTATTGGGGTTTATTGCTTGTAATAAGGAAATGAAAGACTGGTCATGTTGCATGAAACGTCCATGTGCCATGTGTAACACAAAGTACAGGTGGTCTTTATATTCTTGACACGTGGAGATTGCACCAGCCCAGCAGTAGCATGTTGCACCAACAAAACTCATTCAACAGATATACAACTGCGACTTGTCTCTTTTCCTTTCCTTTCCTTCTCTTGTTTCGAAATGACCGGTAGCCATCCACTTGACGACTTGCCATCCCGAGATCAAACACCCAGTCCTAGTCATGCCGAGGAAGATGAGATGGTGGCTGCTACTATGAGTCGACAACGACCCATGAGTATGCCTCCACATATGCACAGTTTTCGAGGATTTTCGCCTTTACCAGATAATGTGGTGCGTGCTAGTAGTCCTTTTGGCCGACGCTATCTGAAACCGATTAATGGTATCCAGACCAAAGGATTTGCTCGTTCAGGTACAGGAAAGAGGTGCATGACTGTTCAATAGGTTGACCCATGATGGCTATATAGCACAAAGACGATCTTCCGTGGTGACACTAGGATCCATTGAACGACTTCAAAACTTTTATGCAGCCAAGGAACTTAAAGTCAACAAGTGAGTAGTAATAGTTTACTATGAAATGATTTAACTTATTGACATGTCTCTAGGACTGGTATGCTTGGTTTTAGAAAGAATGCTACACCTTTGGTGGAAGAACCTGAAGGAATGAATGAAGAGGATGATGATGATGCTGACTTGGATCAATTACCAACACCCCAAGCGCCCCCTCCAAGTTGGATGGATTTGGATGTGGAGACTGATTTGGATGTACTCTTGAAAGAATGCTTTGATGATATTCAACATACATTGACACAATGGGCCATGGTGACAGGTCCTCGACAACATCCCAGTTCCAGTAGTCATGGCAGCAACAGTAGTGAAGAAGAAGAAAAGGGATTTCAAATATTGCCATTATTGGATTCAGTCACCAAGATGATCAACTCGGTGAAAAACTACATGCATCAACGACACGATCTATCAGATACAGCACAAAACAAGGTGCGACATGCAGCTTTGGATTTATTGAATTCATTAAGGACACTCGAGACTCGATTTCGTAAAGACGAAGAGAATGAACATGGCGAATATGCATATCACAGCTCTGAATTTGGCATGCTAGAACTAGAAAGAAAGGCTATTCATGCTTATCTTGCCACAGTTGAGAAATATGCTTTCAATCCACCCCATCATATTGGTAGTCCACCTGCCGTGTTCTCTCCAGAAATTCGAGCTCTCATGTTAAAGACTGCTGTTCATCATCATCATCAAGAACAACAAGAGAATCAGGATTCATCACCATCATCATCATCAGGCTGTGTACCGGTATGGCTGCAGCGTAGCACGTTTCAGAATGATCCAAAGGGTAAGTGACATGACGCAATAGAGGAGGAGATAGACACATGTGCTAAGCTTTTTATCCAAGATAGGTCGATATCATGCATTGTTACAAGAGAATAATGTCACGACCACTGACGATGAGCAATCCACATCTCATTTACCTGATCCACATGAAGATCCTGATGAATTCCTGATATCCCTTGCGTAAGTCATATTGAACATGAGAATCATACAGCTTATTCAATGTGCAATGATAGTGATGGCATTGTTTTATGTAATGTGTACAATAACATCGTGAAACGGTCTCGACGTCCCTTTGGATTCATCAACAAGATTCATCAAGATACCAAACGTACATACCGTGCCACTGAGAATCTTCGATTCTTTGCTGCGTAAGTAGAGGATCATCATGTTACAAAAATGGATTCTTATTCTTTTGTCAGTGCATGTTCATTTCGATTCGAATTGACCTTTGATGGCTTTGAACCTTCTGAAATCGCACGTAAAACAGAAAAGGGGCTTGCAGCGGTAAATATGGGATATTCAGGATGATGATGATGAAGGATATTAATGAGATGCATAACATAGCTCGACAAGGCAGTAGCAGCATTCTGTGAATGTGTCATTCGTGAATTAAGAGAATACGTGGATACCACCAGCAAACGACGTTCACTACCAACAAAACCACCCATGGATGAAGATGTGGCTGACTATCTTGACAAGAAACTGACTCTTCAAGATGAGCACCAAGCATGATGATTCCTCTACTACTTTGATTCCTTCAACAATCGTATATTTCATTTCCAAACAGCTTTAGACTACATGTTTATATCCCTTATTCCCATCCACACTATACACTAAATATAATCCCATTGCTACTTGTACACTTGTGTTGGATGCTAGAAAAAGAGAGTTTTCTGCCATGTGTGACATGATTGAAACTGAGTCACAAATCATGCGTGCATTGTCAAAAAAGAAACAGCTCACTTTTTTTTCTTTCTTTTCCCTCGTCCCTGTCAACATGTCACCTACAACAACAAACGAACCTCGACGTCCTAGTGAGGATGCTGTACAAAGTGTAGCCAAACGTCAAAAGACCACTGTCGACATTGCCAGCCAATTTCATACTGGTCTACTTGAAGACGACTCGCGTGCAGCGATTCGCAAGGCTTTTATGGAATCCAAGCCCTACTTGCACTGCAAGATTGAAAAACTCATGAATGACGATCTGCTACGTCGTGTACGCAAGGAGATATTTGGCAATTTGCATTTTACTTTGAAAGAAACAGATATTTACAAGGTAAGGAAGGGTCTTTGTTGTCTAGGTAACCTAAAATACTCATGGGTGTAGTAGGTTCATCAAACAGGTGACTTGGCCAATTTGGATGGTCTTCCATCAGACGAGCTTGAAAAGTTATCTTCCTTGTTTGAATTACGCAATGCCATCTATTCTCAAGAGTTCCGCGACTTTATCTCTTCTGTTACTGATTCTGGACCCTTGTCTGGAAGCAAGATGGATATGAGTATCAACAATTACAAGGAAGGATGTCACTTGCTGAATCATGACGATGTCATTGGCACAAGGCGCGTATCTTACATTTTATACTTGACAGACCCTGATGATCCATGGCAACCTGAGAATGGTGGTGCATTGGAATTGTATCCTGTGGTGGAAAAGGGAACGCCTGCTGTTGAACCTACTGTCATTATTCCTCCCCAATGGAATCAATTTGTCATGTTTACTGTGCAACCTGGTCATTCATTCCATTCCGTGGAAGAAGTTGTGCCTGTTGGCAAGCCAAGATTAAGTATTTCTGGATGGTTCCATATTCCTCAACCTGGTGAAGTTGGTTATGAAGCTGATCGTGAAGCTGGTGAAGCCAAATCATCCTTGGAACAATTGTCAGAGGTAAAATCAAACATCTTACAAGTTGATTGGATCACTCATACTATTATTCTATCTAGGCTGATTCAAGTGCCAACTTTATGAGATATCCATCCACTGAAGTGGAAGAAGAAGGATTGACTGAAGAGACCATTCGTGATTTGGCAACATGGATGAATCCACAATATCTCGACATGAAAGTACTTGAACAATTACGTGATCGATTCTTGGATGAGTCAGCTGTGCAATGCAAGGAGATTCTCAACAAGGAATTGTATGCAAAGATCAAGGAAGCTACCACCAAGGCAGATGCTGATCAATTCACTCCCTGTAAAATGGCTGTGCATGGTACTGGCAAAGGTGAAGGATGGATTGTTCATGGTGCTCCTCATCGATGTCGATTCCTTGAAGTGGATTCCAAGGCAGAAAACAAGAACAACACTGCAGAATTATTTGCTGATCTCAAGAACAAGTTTGAAAGTGAAGCATTTCGACAATGGCTTGCTGTCGTGGGTCAAGTGAAACCACAAGGTTGTCGTGGAGCTGGTAGACGATTCCGACCTGGTCATGATTATACATTGGCAACTACCAATACGCGTGGTCAAGCTGTATTGGATGTGACACTCTCTTTGACATCATCAGAGGAAGAAGCTTGGGAATCAGGTGAATGTGGTGGATATGAATGTTATATGGCACCCCATGATGAAGATGAAGATCCTGCAACATACAAGGCTGCTGATGAAGATGGTGCATTGTTAACACTTACTGCTGGTGCCAATGAATTATCACTTGTATTACGAGACGAAGGTGTGATGCGATTCATCAAATATATCAGTGCACGTGCCCCTGGATCAAGATGGGATGTTGCTTTTGAATATGATTTACCAGAAGAAGAGGATGAGGAGGAGGAAGAGTAATGCATTATGTATATAAAAGTTCATTCACAATAAAAAAACAGTCTATTTTAGAAAAAAAAGAGATGATTTCTAGTTTGTAAAGTACTTGTCAGCATCGAGATAAGATTGTAAACCACCAACATCAATGCGTCCTGATATGGGATAGGTCTTGACAGTGAAACGTGGATACAAGTAAGCCAAGAACTTGCCAGTAGCATCAAAGACTTCTTTGGGTTGACCTTGACACGATTCAATAAACTCATCAAGTAAAGGCAATGAATCACGTGCAAACAAGTAAAAGCATGGACATGCAAGACGAGACAAAGTGGCAGAAGGTTCAGGTTTCTCCAAGAAACTGGTCATGATCCCTTGATCATCTGTTTCCACAATACCAAACTTGTGAACATCCTCATCCGATACTGAATAGGTTGTCACCAAGCATGCATCATCATCCTTTGTCTGTGCCAACCAATCCTTCAATGAGAAATCCTTAAGGAACAACGTATCTCCTCCCACCACAAGGACATCTTCTTGCTCAAGCTTAAAGTGATGGATACCAAATGCAATATCAGGTACAGCTCCAAGTCTTGTTTCGTTGGTTAACGTGCCGTCGCTCACAATATGATCCGTAGGCAAGTTATGGCGCTGTGCCCAAGCAACAAACAAGTCATAACAAGCTGCATTCGTTACAACGTAGACGTCAATGCCATGGTCACGGAAAAGGTCAAGCCAATGAGTGATGAGCGCATCTCGGCCACCCAACGGCAACAAAGCTTTAGGAATGCCCAATAGATGAGCGTGTTCAGGGGAAGCTTTAAGGTCGCGTTGCAAACGAGTACCGTATCCAGCACCGAGAATCAATACTAGACAAGTATTAGTGATAGAATCATGGTTATTGTTGATAAAGTTGTACCTTTCATAATGGGGAAAACAAGTTGAATAGTAAGGAAAGTGCGGGAAATGGGTATTTAGTCTGTGCGGGGAAGAATCGGCATGTCTTTTCCCATCATCTTCTTTTAAATTGACGCACTGACTTTGTGACAAACTAGGATCTCAACTAGGTTGACAGATATGGCAATACGACGATCATTGATCATTGGATCGTGACTGTAGTAGTAGTAGCGTATCAACATTTCACTCTCTCTCGTCATCGTCATCACCTTTTTTCCTTTTTCTTTTTGTTTTCACTCGGTCGTCAACGTAATCCTAAAAATGCCCGAACATAATGTGGACAAGGAATCCTTGTCAACACAACTCAAACATGGTGATGTGGATACCATCGATACCAATGCACGTTACCTTGCTTATGCCACTCGTATAAGAACGGCCCTGATGGCATCGACTCGGTACTTGGCATATACTTCAGACGTGGGTGAAGCGTTTCGTCCCGTAGTATCACCATGGGCAGTCAGAGCGGCATATGGAGTCAGCTGGGGTTATCTTGCATTCGATGTCAGCTACGAGGCGTACAAGGCTGCCAAAGAAGGAAAGGACAATGCTGCCATTGGCCTAATGGCTGTTAAACGTGGTGTCTTTCAGTCACTGGCATCCATGGCATTCCCTATGATAACAATTCACTCTATTGTCAAGTTTAGTGCAAAGCATATATTTGAAAAAGCCAAGAATCCTAGACTGAGAATGTGGGGTCCAACATCCATGGGCTTAAGCGTAGTTCCATTTTTACCTTTTATATTCGATCATCCAATCGAACATGTTGTAGATCGTGTTTTTGAACCTCTTGAAAAGAAAGTATAGAATAAACTTCTTGATTCCTTATCCCTTGAAAGATCTTTAGCATTGCATGATGATACACAAAGTACAACTCAAGTAGTGAGACATTGGCAGCAGCAGTTGGTGATTACTTTGACAAGCTATGTGTTGTAAGTCAATCAGCAAGTACCAAGTTACAACGTCATGCTTCCAGCTTCAGTCAGGAAGATGTGTATCGAAGATTAACAGCCCAAAACAAGTAATATAACAAGCTGGTTGTAAGGATAAAGGAAGAATGACAGCAGTACAACGTTAAGTTGGTGTTGCCTGAAACCAAAATTGAGCAATTAAGCATGTGAGTGACAAGGAACATGAAAAGTTTCCAAGAGAAAAGGCGTCTCAATTGGAGAGAGAGATGATTCATCATAGTACGTGGTGATAGATGACATGAGAAGAGGTACAAGTGCATGTCTTTGTGCGAATTCCTAGTCCCATATTCACACTACTTTGTATACTGTCGAGTATGGTGCAGAGATCAAAGGTAGATATCAGATGACAGTATTGAATAAGTGATACTCAGCGGGGGTGAAGGTTTATTCTGGGAGAAGAACAAGGCGTCTATAAGTAAACTAAGCTAAATCATACACGAGCTAAGTATGGATGATGGATGCAAGTGTTTCTTCCTGGAATGACACAAAGAATGGGCTATGCTCAGTTGTGCAAGGCTGATGATGGCATCTGGAGTATGCCTTTATTTCTTTACTCATTCTCTTTCTGTTGCTGCTTTCTCGTATGTTGTTCGTGATATCATTTGATGACATGTAATGAAGCATCGAAACCATGTTTCAACTGCCGAATGTAGAATTCTTGTATAGGACCTATGCACAAGACGACCAACTCTGCTGATACTTGTTGCTTCTTGATTCCTCGCAGTTGCGCTTGCCTTCACAATGGAGCCGGAGATGTATCGGTACTATTGCTTGGAATATTCTGGTGCCAATCGTTCTCCTTAACTTGTTGTCCAGTCATCACCGAATATATCTTGAACGATAGCATGATGTTGTTGGATGATGGCATTGTCATGCGATTAATCGATGTAGCAATGGCTGGTGTTGTATGTAAAAGTGGCCAAAGGCAATCACAGGATGTCTCAAAGCTTCACTATAACCAATCCATTGGGGACAGATGCACGGATAGATGCACTTTACGACTTTTCTTCAGACTAGAGCTGCCTTCTGATTGCCAAGACGCATCACTCCATAGCTACTTTGGGACGAGAGTCACTACCCAAACATATATCAGGATGCAAAATAAAGAGAAAGAAAGGATACAATCATACCATACAGGATCCATCAAGGAATAAGGGTTATAAGACAACATCGAGTAATAAAGCACTACAACAAAGACCAACACACATGAGTATCCTTGATTCATGGTATCACACATACACTTCTTGACACTTACCAAAGCATGGGGATCTTGATGATGATAGATGCGATCAAATAGAAAAAAGATGGATGATGATAATGTTGGTGACAACAGGCTTGCTTTATGCATGTCCTTGGGCGTGGGGAATTGTTGTGCATGCGAGAACTCATAAAGTGGTGAAATATCTTTGAAGACCATGTCGAAGATGATGGAATGTCAACAACTGATAAATCCACTAGTCAAGAAATGTTGATTTGCATATGTAGACAGATTGCTGATTTCATAAAAGGTCGTGTCAAGTGTGGGACAAAACTTGGTTGCAAGTCTTATTGGAATAGTGAAGAATCGTCATCCATCTTGAGCTGTAATCTCGCTTTTGGCCCTTGGATCCCCTGTATGATATGGATCATACCAATCAACACCTCGATGAAAGACTACTCAAACATCTGTTAGTTCATAAGCATCCACTGTTGAAAGAGTACTTGTAATGATCCCTTACCCAAATAACATCAATCTGTGTACACGGGAAGAGACCCCTCAATGAAGACGTACATGCGTGAATTGATGCATCCAAACATCTCTCTCTATCAAATACCTTTTCAATCCACCTTAATGATTATCCCCTGCATCGTAAAAAGGCTCATTCTTTGGAAATCACTCTTGGCAAGAACTGTGATGTGGTGTCCCTTGAATCCTGCATTAACTTGTCTCCCATCCATAAGATCAGTAAAGTGTTGCCAGCACCATATTAGACTATACTTACCTCGGTGAGTATCTATCGATCACATGACGAGTTGACAGGCCATCCAGGTACAAGTGATAAATGATAAGTTCTCTTGGTGTACATTGTCTGCTCATATACGATAAGACTTTTGAAACAAGACCTGCATGTCAACCCTTACTAGGTAACGCGGGGGGAAAAGGCAAGAAGACATCATTCCTCTGGCAATCAATACTGTACTTGCTGGCTGTTTCCCCCGTTATTGGGTTAGGATAAAGGCGGTACACAGGAATGGACAATTGGACCATAAGCGTGTTGGAAGCTGAGAACACGTAGAGCAACAAGGAGAGAGAATCGTTGTAGTTGTACTCGCATGCTAAATCTGATAAGAGTTGAAGGCTGTTGCTGCTGGTGCTGTTGTTGCATTGGTTGGAGAATGAGATGGCAAAGCAGGAAAAAGGAGTAGCAGTAAAGACAAGCTCCTTTCAGCCACAACGAACCCCGCTTTATGCACTTTATGCAGCAGCACTAACCTTCGGTCCTGCTTGACACACACAAGCCAACTTCATTTACATAATGCACACAACACCACCCGTTGTCATCATGTAAATAGATGATACACTTGAATAAATACATCAATAGCAAAATGAAGCATTCCATGCTTGCAGCAATCTTCTGCCTTATGCAATCCAGTCCCTGAACATTCATTTTGCATCATCCAATCATACTGCTTCACACGAGTGCAGCAGCAATAAGTGAATCGATCTTCTATATAATCGCTCGAGCTGTAAAAAACGCTGGGGAGTTTGGGGAGTTGGTAACTTTCTCTGTTGCATCGATCCAGGGAAAAAAAGAAGTTCTATGGAGCTGCATGGTAAGAGTGCTTCGATCTCATGCATTAAACTCCTCAAAACGTATGGCGTTTGTGATGGTGCAGGTATAATATCTACAAGTACCAGTGGAATCTTCGTCTCAAGTAACCACTTAGCTTCAGTCAGAGCATACGTGCGATCATCTGAGTGAGATTGCTAATCACAAGAGCTGTTGATTCAATGTCTATTGACAAAGCTTAGATGTTCTGATGAGATGCATATGCGTGTTTGCTGCTCACAGTCTCTCCCTGCATCCTATATGTACTATGTACTTTGGTCTAACTATGTTATGTAGTTGTATCCGGTCGCGGATCAAGAAACAAAGATGAGTCAAAAGGGATATAGGAGAGAGTAAGGGAGGATAAAAGTTATAAAAAGAGGTCCATAAGGCTGACAGATCACTCTACTAGTTACAAAGAAACAAAACAACATGGTGCGCCTTTCAATCTTTGCTGTGTATGCAACATGTGTCGTCCTTTTATCCTCGGCACAAGCAGCTCCTCATGGAAATTCTCAAGAACGACGTGGAACTTCAGATAGCATAGTCAATGCAGCGGCCAATATGGTTGGCACTGCATGGGGGGCAATTATACCACCTGACACGCACACTGGAATCAGCGGAGGAAATCACAACTAAACAGGGAGCTTTCTACATACTCTCCATTCTCCTGGATGTGCACGTCACTGCGACTCACGTATTATTCACTGCTTCAAGCTAGTTGTAGTAGTATAGCAATAATCACATACTAATGAAATAAAGCATCATTACTCCATTGCTCCATTACTCTATACCAGTGCTGGTAATCAGATGTATTTGTCAAAGCCATAGGACAAAACATGCATATACTACATTCAAATCCACATCATTGTCTGCACTAAAGTGGTTTAAATGCACCTGATCCATGCCAGCTTGCACGCTTTCAAGACTTAAGCTGTCATCATCAAACCAAATAATGCTATTAGTCAGCTATCCATTGGCTATTTCTTTCATTGTTTTTTGGAGAACATCCATGGTGAAAGGTTTGTTTATCTTTCTTGACCGTATTTACATGATCCGCCGCGAAGTTTTATACTGGAGCATCACTGGTAGTAGTGTATTGAAACTTTGGTCAACCAGACATGGTGTCTTGATGTCAGAATAAAGATGATCAATGCATCCAAAAGAACCCTGTGTGAAAGTTTGACTCATCATAAGCGCTATCGGATACCACCTTGGACAATAGGTGAACGATCACGCACTCTTGACCAGCAGCATTGACACTCCAGGATCTCATGTTATTCCCCCACAAGGTTGCATAAAGACAAGCTGATCATTTTTGGTCTAACAACATGTCATGTTTGATTGTACAATGTTGAGCATAATGATTTCTTGTTTTCCCTACATATGCTATAGGCATGACAAAGCTTGTGGACTAGTGGCTGTCTAACTGAAATTGCATGCATGTGCTGAATGATGATTTGTTTGTGAGAAGGTACATAATGTTCACTCAAGGTTGGTATCAGTGATGAAACAGGATCATGGTACCTTCGTTGATACTTGTGGTGATACAGTAAGACATTGTAGACAAAAGCTTGTTTCATGCTCACTTGTGCTAGCAAGCGATCAGCTTGATGATCCCGATTCATACAAATTAGATCTTAATCTAGATCTTCACTATCCGTGATATACAAGAAGCTGTCGGATGATTCTAGCAACAAGGGATGTTGAAACACGTTTTACAAAGCATTCAAGCATCAGGAGTTGTAAGTCATATACGCATGAAATTTATAAGTAGCATAATGTAATGTAGAAACAAGGAATCATGTATGTAAAGGATCGAGTCATCATACGATATCTAGTGTGTTGTAGGCTGATAATTGTAATGCTTCTTCCATAGTTCAGACACCTTGACTTCATTGCCGAGTCCCGAATTGCGATTAAAAGTGGCTTCGACATCAAGTAGACCTTTGCTCTCGCTGTTTTGGTTCTCACTGTCAGTCAATTGAAGGAACATGTGTAACCAATTGATAGCATTCCAGACTGTAAAGTACTCTTCTGTCACCAATTTCTTTGCATTCTCACTCATTTCCTGTCGCAATGACTTGTCAGTCACCAGTGCATAAAGACGATCAGCTACACTTTGCACATCACCAATAGGGACAAGGAAACCATCTTGATTGTCTACAATTTGTAATGGGATACCACCTGCTTGATAGGCAACCACGGGAACACCTAATCCACATCGTATGAGCTGATGCATGGATGACATGCCATTCCTTTTTATCTTACCTGCATCAAGCGCTTCTGTTACCTTGACTTCAAATCCTTCACGATGTGATAGTTGTAGTGCACATACTGCATTTCGAATGATCAAGTCAAGTAGTTGATCAGATGGTGGAAGACGTGCTGCAATGATATCAAGAGAGATGGCTTCAAATTCTGGTTTCTGGATGGTGCGATATGTCTGCTCGTAAATAATAGTGCCATCAGGATCATCAATACTGCCATGTCCACCTAAAAAAAGACAATCGTATGAGAAAAAGATGTATAATGGATAAAGATGATGATACTTACAAATGACCAGTTGGGGTGTATCAAATTCCTCTATGCCATTGGCTTCCATTTTTTCTCGCAAGAGACGATAAGATTCAAGCACATCGGGAATGCCCTTGGATGGATCAAAGCGAGCCACTTGAACAATGTAAGGTCGAGTCCAGTCTACTTCATTGGCACCTTGATCAATACAAACACGATTGAACACTTGTTGATAGTAATCAGTGCACCAAGGATCGAGTGATTTGTTCAGACCATCCAAAGGATCAGTGGTAGCTGGCATTAACACCACATTCTTTCGAGGCACCACATCAGGAATAAAGTTGTCCATTGGATGTGCAATAAAGAGATCAGCATGTTGGATGAACTGCCACAAGAAACTACATCCTATGATCAATATACTTTTTCAAACATCACAAAGAATACACTTACTTCCATGTTTCTGCTTGAGGACCATCTGGATCATCACGGATCAAATCAGCACGCATTTCAATATGGGATCGGAAGATGATACGAGCACGAGGATTATGCTTCTTGATATGCGGAATGATGCCTACCACTGTGATATACTTCAGTGAGATTGAAATACGCTATGCCATCCTTCTCCTCTTGTTACCTTGTGGATCATCAATGACAATGACATCAGAGTTTTCTATAGGACCCTTGTTGCCGAGCCAAAAACGCTCCACATTCTCATTGGACCAATCAATAAACATCTGCTTATCTTCATCATTCAGTCGTACATCAGGAGGAGCCACACCTTGCAAGACATTGTGGAATTTGCGCTTGGTGATATCAAAGACTTCTGGTTTTGGACGTGTCACGTACCCTAAAAAGTCAAGAGCACGTTTGTTTATCACATGTTCCACTCTCTCTACCTCTTAACAAACAAACTTACAATGACAGTCAATGTCCAGTAAGCGATAAAGTCGTAACAAAGCATGTCGCATCAAGGCCACTATAGCATCATGAGAAAATGGATATCAAGAAGGAAAGTTCATGTTCATACCTCCACCACCTTGGGGTGTCGAGTTGAAAAAGGATACACGTAACTTGCGGGATTTGTACTCTTCGCTCATTTCAGTGAGCACACGCCATGTTTCAGCTTGAACAGTGCGTTGATAATCCTCGATCTCCACAATATGAATCATGCCATTAAAGTCAACTAGAACCCATAATAAGCATCTTTGCATTATAGTCTTGTCATTGATACTACATTACCTTCCACTTCATGTCTATAACCAACACAGACACGAGGGATATTTCCAGGATATTTGGGAGACATCCACATGACAGCTTTGCGTACAGCAGCACTAGCACGTTCATCTGCTGATTCTCCATGAGTATGAACATGAAAGGGGATAGCATCCAATTCACGCCAAAACATGGAAGCAATGCTTTGTTCTGTCTTGCTTGGAGAAGACTTGTAGATATAATCTGCCACATCACTGGACAAAGCGACAATTTGGATCTTGTAGTGTTGAGAAACAGAGAACATGCGAATCGTATCCACTAGTTTTTGTAAACCAGCATTGAGAGTTTCTTGAGGAGTGTCCTTGGGTTCAATGTCAAAGTCGCCAGCATAATAGTCAGTGGTGTAAGAGCCATCATGCACTGACATGGAATAGCAGACTTTATGGTTTTCTTGATCCACATTCACGTCAAGACCGAGATAGACACCTTGTGGGACATAGTATTGTGAAAAGCGTCGAGTGATAGGTTGTGTTGGTACAGAGATGTCTTCATCTGGATTGGGTGGCATTTTGTTGTAAGAAGAAGGAAGAACGACAGGGAGAAATTGATAAACAAGCAGATTATATTTGTTGCAAAACTGAAACCAATGTAAAAGGAAATTTAAACAGGCCACCAAAAACAGACACAAAGTGGGATTGACACCTGTTCTTTTGTTTCATTTGAGCATGACGTGACTCCTTTGAAGGGGAGATGCATGATCATGGCACACATCTTGGATCGGAACATTCCTTTTCCAGCAATCCCACTCGTCACAGTAGTCAGCAACATAGTCTTTATTATTGTCAATGTAGGTCTTGAATGGGTGCAATGGGGACGAGTCTATTTTACAAATTGGCATCGATGCAGTACTTTGTATGTGATCCGGCGTAACAGAGATTGCCAGCTTCGTCATATACTTTGGTATAGATATTGGCAAGTGTCTTTCCCACTCTTTGGACGTCACATTCAAGTCGTGCCTTTCCACCGGCAGGTATGCCTCGCATATACGACACGCCTAAATCAGTCGAGACACCAATCAATTTCCACTTGCGTTTGCCTGTCATGCTGTGTGAGGAAAAAGTGACATTCGATGGATGGATCGTACTACACATACCTTCAAACACAAGGATAGCAAAACTGCTACATATATCAATAATAGTTGCTACACAACCACCGTGCATGTTACCCAGTCTAGTTTGTTTGTATTAGTATTTCTATATTAAATCATCGTATGATATGTACTCAACTGGTTACAATGTTTTTCTTCGACATCAAACTCCCAGACCAACTTGTTGGGCTGTGCATCAACAATGGACAAGTTGGCATGGACCTGGTCTTCCCAAAAGATGGCTTGTTGATTACGACGAGAATATAGTTTCACTAAATCATCCAAGTCTGGATACTTTGATGCTACTTCAGGAGTAATCTTCATTGTTTAGGGTAAAGAGAGGAAAGACCTGTGTGGATTTAAAATGACAAAGCAAATCGGGAGCATATGAAAATTCACCTCCAGATCAGTGTAACATAAAAGACGTGTGGGGTGGATAAGCACGAGTGGTCATATCACATGACATTAGAGTGCTTTACTGTCAAAGTAGTTACTATAATAAGACAATGTTAAAGTGGCTATATGAGTGGGACATGGACAGCAGTGGACTATAGACTAGATAGACATGTATTCCTTGAGCATTCGCACCTTGTTTGGATCTTTAGAAAGAAGATGAGTCTGAATGAGAAGTAATTCATGCATGAAAAGGCTTGCTGATGATGATTAATGATTGTTTATCTTAGTTGCTGGTACAGTGTTGCTGATGATGATCAAAGATGTACTATAAAAGTAAGAATGGAGCTTGCAAATGCATGTCGTGTATGGATACTCGCCTGGATATGTATGAGATGAAATGATGTTTTGCTATCATGGATACTGCCCATAGGGAAGTAGCAAGCACATGGATACTAGTTCATGGGTGGCAACAAGCTGCAGCATTGCATGAGACAATTGCATAAATACCAACCATGGCTCTGGTACTAGTCTCTTTGTCTCTATCATGAAAGTTCTCAAAGATCTACCTTGCGAGCAATGTGGCACTAGACGCTATCGACAAACAGAAGAAGGAGGCATGGTGTGTAAATATGGTCATTTACTTTTAGGTTGGCGACAAGAAGAAGGGGATGACTATGTATGGATGGGAAGGCGTCGTCCCGATAATAAAGCTACTACTGTGCAAGAAGCCAATGTCAAAGCTGATTGTAAGTTGCAATGGCATTGTTCCTCGTGGATCCTGCTTACCATTGCAATAGTTTTCAAGGGTGTTGAACGAGAAGCTGCCAGACTGCGTATTGTTCAATATGGTCTTCAGCTTGTAGTACGAGCACTTGTTCATGAAATGCAGTTCCCCGCTGAGTTTGAGGTACGACTCAAGATAAATGCCAACCACGACCACTGATCATTTGATTGGATAGTACACTGCAAGGGAATTATGGTTGACCTATGTATCAGCAAGTGATATACAGCTTCCACATGAATTCATTGAGCAATACAGCAATGATGACAATACAAAGCAACATGCATCATCATCCAAAGGAGAGACATTAGAAGAAGAATTTGGCTTTTCCAATGATGAAGATACCTCGGATGAATCCAGCAATAGCAGCAGTGATAAAGGCAAGGATGAAAAAAAGACCAAGAGAAAACCATTTACGACTGATTGGCCCAATTTACGACTTGAAGACATTGTTGTCTTTTGTTATTTGACATGCTTGTGGATGAAGATACCTGTATTATCAAATGACATTCATCGATGGTGTTTCAGTTATCAGCTACCCTATATGAAGATCATGGAGGGATTACCTGATGACTTTGTGAAGCGACTGGATTCAGCCATGACAAGCATGTTTACAACAATACCATGTCATTCAAAGGTTGTTTCTCGGATCAATTCTTACAAGCGTGCCTTTACCCATCATTGCAACATACAATTCCCAAAAGCCAATGTGCCACTATTGATCCATCGATTCTTGACACAATTTTATTTACCAGGTACGTCAAACATGTATTCATCTTGACTGGATCCTGATATTGGATGAGATAGAACAGTTGTACTTTGGAGCAGAGAGGCTATATAAGCGATTGAACACATTTTATGCAACACGAGGATACAAGCGAATGCCATTGGATGATGTTCAAGCCATGGTGTGCACAGTCATTTTGGTCAAGTTATGCTATCGTCTGGACGACAAGGCATTGTAAGTGTCAACGACCAGTATTCACTATACCAATTGAAAATCATACTACATAGGAATCCAGTATTTGAAGACAATGACATGCCATCACTGTCACCCAAGAACGTCTGGTATCAGCTTGTTCAAGACAATCTACTCAAGTGGCGTCGACTGCAAAAACATGAGTAAGTGGCTATACTATACAATGTCACATATTGATCATGAAATCAATAGCTCGCTTCAAGTTGACGAGGCAGAACTGCCTGTTGTACTAGAGTTCTTGAAGGATATTGGGAGATTATCAACCAAGCAAGGTGGAAAGGTTCAAAGCAAGTATTTATTCTTCTCTAGCTATGTTTTCAACGTATCCTAATCACATGACATGCATTTAGGTAATGCATTACGACAGCATATGTCGCGGACTATGTCAATGGAAAGCGATATAAGCCAACGTAGCAAAGACAATGTATATATGAAACCAGATCCCAGAACACCTGATATCATTAACACACAGTCAGACATGGACACATGCGCTGTTGGATCCAAATATGTCACTTACAAACGAGATCATGATGCGGATGGTGTTTTCCACCAAGAATATATCGTCGTTGTTATGCTTGCCTCGTATATACTTGGTATGGATTTTTGGAAGTTCCATCGATGTCTAAGCCTATGTGAAACACATATTCATGCTGCAATAAAACAAGCGTAATGAGCCAGTTTAGCGCGTTAACTAAGGTGTCAACTCATCTCAGTTTGCCAAATTCATTAAATGAAACATGTTGTAAACCAGGTATATTGTCATGATACAAGTGGGGAAATATCTTTGACTATCTAATGGTGAAAGAGCTTGATGTTGGTCATCCATCACTGCCATTGTTGTACAAGATACTGGTTGTCCTTCAATAGAGTGCTGTCGATAAAAGTAGTGGAAACAGTGATGGATGCAAGGGAGTTTGTATAACTAGCTCCATACACCATCCTTACCAAAGACCATGTAAACGCTGCATCACAGAGTCCACAATAAAGCAATATTAGAGATGACCTACCCATCAACATCCCAATCCACTCCATGTTTTTACCTTGGCACATGGATCCAGTTGAAGAAGAGTATGCGGGTGATGTCGCTATTCCAAGAGTAGTCCAAATGGCTGCATTAAAGCTATACCACGTGATCACACTGCATGAACAATGCTGGTATGGAGAATAGAAGAATAGGTAGGATCGACTTGCCACCTACACAGAAACATGACAGGAGTTCGTATCAAGCAAGATATACGCGTCAACTAATAGGTTTGTTCAAGTCGTCACTGGAAGAAGCGATGCCGCGTTTTGTTGGGTCATTGTAGCAAGTTGTGTTGCTTCAGACAGTGGAATGCAGTCTTTGTCAATGAAGAGAAAGAGAAAGGGAGTTGACTATAGTAGGTGAGCTGTAGCAAGAGTGTCATTGGAAGCGCGTGATGCTGGAAGACAAGTGTTGAAAAAGAAGTATGGTCAATTCGTTTACCACGCCCACTCTCTGTCAAATATGGCCACCTTTATGTCACAGACGCCTTGTGCTGATTGCACATCACCTAAAACGCATGATCAGATAACGCAGTGATGGCATGAATCAACTTCCCAAATGCTTTTATTAATAAACTTTATCACTCTAAGTGACAATGTCATACCTTTCGCTTTATACTTATCAACCTGTATACAGACACTACGTGTTGCATATGCAAGATCCAATGTGTGTTTTAAAATTGCAGGACATGACTTTAAAGATCGACATTTTAAGATTTGCTAAATGGAATCGATAATGCATCATGTGGATATGGGTGAAATCAGGACTTTTTGCGGACCATTCCAGAAAAAGCATGGCCTTGTTCTCTGACTTTTCCTTGGCATTGTTACCATTACCGCGGAATGACTCGTTTTGACTTGCATATTTGCAGCGAAAGAAGTAAATGATGATGCCAAGGCAAGCAATGGAAGAGCAGTGCAGATTCTTGTACCACTTGTTCAATACCAGTACATATAAAGCTGGTGTAATTAAGGCATACCTGCAGCCAGTACAAAATTAGCTCTATTTGGCTATTTCCATGAATGAGTAAAAGCTTGAAACAGGCATGTGCCAAGACCATCCAGCGGCAATTAAAAGCTAATACATACAGAAGAATGGCAAGTAGCCATAGTTGCTGTCATCAGCCAAAAGCAATGTCGATCACTCTTGTTATTAGCCAATGTATATCAATAAATGAAAAGGAAGCATACCAGGAACTGAATCTCGTTGACCAGCGGCAATATCATTGGCAATGAAATGTTTCCACACTGGCATAAAGCTGAGTAAGAACAGCAGTAATATTTAAACCAAAGAAGGAATTACCACCGGTGTTTATCCCTTTTGTCATCGAGGACAACCTTGGTCGTTTTAATGAGACGCAACGCTACCACATACTTTACTATCCTATCATCATTGTGTCTATTCTACTTTGGTTCCTTGTATATCGTATCGCATACAAGCAGCAAGAACACAGCTACGCTGGTTTCATCATCTTGTTACTCTATTATGCATGGCGACAATGGCCTAAATAAAGACCCAACAAGTATACATGGGGATAATCAGCACCAGTCGATTCTCGATCATGCAAATAATACACCTTCAGCATCACTTTTGCCAAATGAATCATCAACAACACAGCCTATCACCAACACAACATCAACATCAGAGCGAGCCAATGCCGTCATTGTGATCTTGTGCAGAAACAATGAATTAAATGCCATGCGTCGCACGATGCGTGAATTTGAAGAGTAAGTTGTTGCAACATACTCATTCTTTGCATCCTACTGACTCAACATGTCTAGTCGCTTTAATCGGCAGTACCAGTATCCATATGTGTTTCTGAATGACGAAAACTTTACTGATGTGTTTCAGAATGCCATACGGCAAATGACAACGGCCAAGGTCGAATTTGGACTTGTTCCTGAATCCATGTGGTCTGTGCCGAGCTGGGTCAATCAAGAACAAATGAATGAACGATTGGCCGATTATCAAGCACGCGGCGTTATGTATGGTGGTTCTGTGTCATATCGGCACATGTGTCGATTCAATTCAGGTTTCTTTTATCATCATCCACTCTTGGCTTCTTATGACTATTACTGGTAAGTTACTAATGCATGTAACTGCAAAACACGTATTGATGTGAGCAATGAAGGCGTGTGGAACCCGGTGTCCACTTTTACTGTGATATAGACTATGATCCATTTGTATTTATGCAACAAAATAACAAATCCTATGGCTTCACAGTAACTCTTGAAGAAATCCCAGCGACGATCCCTACTATCTGGGAGCATACACTGCGATTTGCTCATGCACAAGGTCTTAACACAACACTGTTACGCATGTTTACCAATGAGCAAGAAGGGTACAACTTGTGTCACTTTTGGTCCAACTTTGAGATTGCATCACTGAATTTGTGGCGGGATGAAAGATACCAGCACTATTTTGAATACCTTGACTCGACTGGCAACTTTTATTATGAACGATGGGGAGATGCTATTGTGCACAGTCTGGCAGCTGGTTTGTTTCTAGACAAGTCCCAAGTACACTTTTTCAAAGACATTGGATACAAGCACGATAACTTTGCACATTGTATTGATGATGGTTTACTGGGCAAGTGCATGTGTCCTGAAGATACGCCTAATTTTGACTATGCATGGGGATCATGCCTACCCAAATGGGATGCCTATCCTGAACAAGGTGTTTCTTGGGATTTTAGACCCAATGGTGATCAGATCATCGAAAAACAGCATGTTGTACATCATACAGAGTTTGTATCTTCTTTGTAATATCATTTCATTGTATCATATTTATAGCATTCATTAAAGCCATACACCTATATGCAAAATCAACAACTTGTCAAAAAGTGTTTTGGCATTGAAACTGGGGGCTTCTGGACAATACAAGTAATCAAAAAGAAGAGTGATACGTGTGTGAATTGTCAATGGCATAAAAAAGGAAACAGTGATGGGGTGGAAAGTCACGTGGAGTCTATAATGCTCGAGCGGAAGGATGCAGTGCTCACTGATGTCACCTTGTCTCTCTCTCCCTCTTCTTGCCAGTTATGCAGTTTTCCTACCAAGACAATGACGATAACGAAATTGTTCGCAGCACCAACGACGATGCGACAGTCAGCCGATTGCAAGTATTCCCTAGACCATGTCCCTACCAAGATGAACTGACCGTGTCACTACAGATCTGCCATTGCCAAAGGATATTTTGCTGATGAGTTTGTAAAGTACTTTGTACGAAAGCCAGTGGATAGGTCACCCATCATGAATAGAGGTAAGAGGAACCAAGATAGGCTACTATGAAGCTGAAAGGTATGCTAGGCACCTATATCCGCCAACTTGTACTTGATCGCCTTGTTCATCAGTTTCTGGAGTTGGATATCCCTGGCAAGCAGAAGCAAATCATTTCTCTTGGATCAGGATATGATACGCGTTATTTCATGCTCAAGGTGCCTATTGAATGATTGTTGTCACAAGGAAGACTACTAAACAACAACAGGATGTTTAGCAACGTGGCCTACTGGATACTGGATGTTATTTTGAAATTGACTTTCCGGAAACCATTGCCAAGAAAGCTGCTATTGTTCATCGTCGAAAGGAGTTGAATCAATATCTTGTGGATGCCAGACCAGGTAAAACATTATCTCACGAAACGTGGATTGTACTGAGACGTAAAGAATAGTCAAGGGAGGAATGGAACTGACCAGCAAGCATTATTGTCTTTTGGGTGGTGATTTACGAGATTGGGACACCATTGTCAAGCGTCTTGCTGAAAATGGCTTCAAGACAGAGTAAGTGGAACATACTCTATCTCAAATATCAAGCTAATGCAATCTTGTAGTGCTCCAACTTTGGTGATATCTGAATGTGTGCTGATTTATTTGGATCCTTTGGATTCAAACCGCATTATTGACTGGTTGACACGAGAACTTTCTGATGCCATGGTCGCGTTATATGAGCAAATCAAGCCTGATGATGCATTTGGAAGAATGATGATCCATAATCTGCAGGTACAATCAATCACTTTATCTTCTCATGATCATCCATTCATTCATCTCACTTTATCTAGAGTCGACACATTGAATTGCGTGGCATCCATGCCTATCCAGAATTGAAGGACCAGGAACACCGTTTCTTACAATTGGGATGGGATCATGCCAAGGCATTGGATATTAATATGGTGCATGACACATTGTTGGATCCACGTGATTTCTCAAGAATGGCAAGACTAGAAATGTTGGATGAAATGGAGGAATGGCGACTCTTGTCAGAACATTACTGTGTTGCTTGGGCATACAAATCAGCCAATGCAAAAGAAGCATTCTCTTCGATCACTTTAGGCAAGTGGATGAACATTGAAGGATGGATGAAAATACTGATTCTTTCACTATAGAAAAGAGATTGCCCCATGAAGGACAAAATCCTCCAGAGCCACAACAGAGGACAGGCTTCTCTCGTTTACATTTACGGGCGTGAATGAGTCTTTATATGTTGTTTCTTTGTAAAATATAAACTTCAATGCTATTCGCACTTGGATTATTAAGAATGCATGTAACGTGGGAAACTTCTTGGTGAAATTGAAGGATGCAGATGATAGCCGATATGCAAGTGAAAAAGCATGCACTTACGCGAGCTGTGTGAATGTCAGGAGATGTTCCCTATCCAACAAAGCATGTGCTTATGCCAACATCAAGACATGAAGCTTGCTTCATTACCTAATGATAAAGGAAAGGATGATAGTACATCCGAGAGATTGTGTGTAACTAGCAGAATGATATAAAAGGATTGCCGGTCGTTGCATTGATGCATAGCATGTTCAGGGCATATTTATTTACTTTTCAACGCGTGAGTAAATGCTAGTGATGATGATGCTTTCCACCATGTTCATCTTTACTACCATAGTCATCACGTTTCGCAAGCCAACAACTGCGCGGCATACATGCTTGTAAGCCTACTCGTAGCATTGTCAGCAATAGACCATCCAGTGCCACCCAGGTAACAAATCATCCAATGCATTCAATACATAATACTGATCACCTTTCAGGAATCAATTACGAGCAAATACACAGTGTTTGATCATACATACGATGCTGTTGTAGTGGGTGCAGGTGGTGCAGGTCTTCGAGCATCCTTTGGATTGGCTGAAGCAGGGTTCAAAACAGCATGTATTACAAAACTTTTTCCAACACGTTCCCACACAGTGGCAGCACAGGTGAGAATAACATCGACATGCATCCCTCTTTGTACTCATTGTTTGGATAGGGTGGGATTAATGCTGCCTTGGGTAATATGACAAAAGATGATTGGCGATGGCACATGTATGATACTGTCAAAGGATCAGACTGGTTGGGAGATCAAGATGCTATCCATTACATGTGTCGAGAAGCACCACAAGCTGTCATTGAATTAGAAAGTTATGGCATGCCATTCTCAAGAAATCAGCAAGGCCAAATATACCAACGTGCATTGGGTGGTCAAAGTTTAGAGTATGGAAAAGGTAAAAGCCAAAACAATGACGTGATGACCCAATGATATATTCATACAATGACAAGGTGGACAAGCATTTCGATGTGCTGCAGTGGCTGATCGTACAGGACATTCACTTTTGCATACATTGTATGGCCAATCATTACGATACGATACCCATTACTTTATTGAATACTTTGCACTGGATCTTATTATGGAAGAGGGTGAATGCAAAGGTGTGATTGCTCTCAATATGGAAGATGGTACATTTCATCGTTTTCGATCGGATCATACTGTGATTGCTACAGGTGGCTATGGTCGATCTTATTTTTCATGTACATCAGCACATACTTGCACTGGTGATGGAAATGCCATGGTATCACGGGCTGGTTTACCTTTACAAGACATGGAGTTTGTACAATTTCATCCCACTGGTATTTATGGAGCAGGATGTCTTATCACAGAAGGATGTCGAGGTGAAGGTGGTATCCTTATCAATTCGGCTGGTGAAAGATTCATGGAGCGATATGCACCTACAGCCAAAGACCTTGCTTCAAGAGATGTTGTATCACGAGCCATGAGCATGGAGATTAGACAAGGTCGTGGTGTTGGTGATGAAAAGGATCATGTTTATTTGCAATTACATCATTTGCCAGAAGAGCTTATTCGAGAACGCTTACCAGGTATCTGTGAGACAGCATCTGTGTTTTGTGGTGTGGATGTGACACGTGAGCCCATTCCTGTCATTCCCACTGTTCATTACAATATGGGAGGAATTCCTACCAAATACACTGGTCAAGTACTTGATGTGGATGAACATGGCAATGATAAAATCGTCAAAGGACTCTATGCTATTGGTGAAGCTGCCTGTGTCTCGGTTCATGGTGCTAATCGACTTGGTGCCAATTCATTGCTTGATCTGGTTGTTTTTGGTCGTGCTGTTGCACATCATATTGCTGATCATGCTGATCCTGGAACACCACTTATGCCTTTTGCCACTGACAATGCAGGCATGTCATCTATAGAAAAGGTTGAAAAGTTGAGAACTTCTCAAGGCACAAGCAAGACGGCTGATATCAGGTTAAAGATGCAAAAGATTATGCAAGCTGATGCAGCCGTGTTTCGTACACAAGAATCTCTGGATGAAGGTACATACATTGTAAAAAAGAGAAGATACAAAAAGACTTATATTGACAGTTAGGTTGTAACAAGATGGATGCTATTTGGAATGACTTTACAAATGTGGGAATCACCGATCAAGGGATGATATGGAATACAGATTTGACAGAGACATTGGAATTGGAGAATTGCTTAACATGTGCTTCTCAAACGATCTATGCTGCAGCTGCAAGGAAAGAATCAAGAGGTGCTCATGCAAGAATGGATTATCCTGATCGGGATGACAAGGTACTATATACATCTATTTTGAATCTTGGACTAACGCAATGGGATTGGGATAGAACTGGATGAAACATACGCTTACAAGGCAGCAACACGATACAGGCATGGTGACTATTGGATATCGCAATGTCATTGATCAAACTCTGGATACAGATGAATGCAAACCAGTACCACCCACTGCAAGGATATACTAGATAAGACTATTAGTCGTAATAGAACTAAGATATGCAGTGTGCTCATTGTATACATGTGCTCTTATCTGCAGTGACAACAATGCTGTCTAGTACAACCAACGAATCATGTGACAGCTGAATGGGGTGTCCAAAAGAAGGGTGACTCCTCCTCCTTCCTAACTCCACACTTTCTTTATATTCCACATGAGCAAAGACGAATCCCACGACGCCGACACCCAAGCCTTTTTCAAGGAAATCGACGACGACAACAAACGCGATTACGCAAAGTGCAGTGCGTCACAGACATTCGATGCCGTTTGGAATTGTTACAGTAGGTTTCTATTGACAACAAGCAAAGTTGGGTTTCTATAACTCTATATTTTAGCACTAGGAGCACAAGCATTGAATTACTATCGATATGGTGAAAAGAAGGATTGTACTCAAAAATGGGAGGATTTCAAGTTTTGTCTTACCACCAAGACCAAGTCCAATGAAATAGCTGATGTAAGTTGACGTTTATTCATGTAGCATTGGGTATTGACATGTCATTTTTTAGCGCATGATACGTGAACGAGAACAAGAAAAAGCCATGGCAAAGAAACGATCAAGGAGTTCTGAAGAAGTCTGGGAATTACGACAATAGACATTATATATATCATTCAAAAAGACAAATTGTATACAAGTAAAAAGTGTGTGGATTATTATGCTCGAGCCTGCTGAGCAGAAGATGATGAAGAGGATGAAGAAGAGGAGGAAGAGAAACGTCGATTGTTATGACCTTGGACTCGTTCATGACGACGTAAAGCATCCATTCGAGTGAACCTTTTACCACATTGCTCACAGTAACAATAAGGTCTGTTTTTCAAATGAATGGTTTGATGACGCTGCAAATCATACGATCGACGAAATGTTTGTCCACATGTAGAGCCATCATTCATTCGTTTATCACATACAAAGGATGGTTGTTGTGTTTGAGAAGAGACGCGTCGACGTGTAGTCGTTATTCCATAAAGACGTGATCTTGCAGCAGGTGGTGGAGGAGGTGGAGGAGGAGCATCTGTAGTAATGGATGAAAGACCTGGAAGAGTGACTGAAGTAGTATTGGATAAAGTGGTAGTAGTGGATGTGATGGGAGGAAGTCGATCCAGTGGATGGACACTTTTGATTGTTGTAGTTGGTAATGGTACTGGAAGCTTTCGTGTTGTTGTTGATGACAAACAACGTTGTTTCTTTCTTACAGGCTGATCATCATCCTCTTTATCTTCAGGGTCCTTTGGTACTTCTGATCTCCGACGTACAACTGGTTTAACTATTGGAACAGCAGCAGCCTTGTGTTCTTGTTGTTGTTGCTGCAGGCTACCTTTTAATAGCGAAAAAGGGGTCAGTGAGATTCACAACTCATCTTGTCATGTCTTAACACATTACGTCGATCGGAAATATTGCGCTCCAATACAAGCTCGAGTGGGTCGTTGCGTATAAGAGCATGTTGTAGTGAGTGATCGTCGTACAAGGCATCTTGCTGATGAGTGCTAATTCGATACTCCTCCATATTCAGGTCCTATTGATTGTCACATGCATATCAATCCCTATACATACATAGATAGACATTTTAGTACTGTACCTTGATTGTATGTCGTATTGCTTCAATCAGATCCAAAAAACGTGGTTTAGTGCTGCCCTGCAATGCAAGCTGCACCAGAAATGATCGATCATCCACACGTACACTATCATTGTATTATCCTTAGATAATGCATCTTTTTTACTTCTACTACTTTTCTTGTTACCGGAACTGATAGGCTGTCATGAACGATTGTGTGGGGGCAAAAATGAAAAAGGGAATGAAAGAGAGAGAGGCGTAATAAGTTGGCAGATGCTTCCATAAGACATGTCTTAAAATCTTAAAGTGGCGCACTTCTTGGAAGACTGGTGTATATGTGTGTGTCTGTTGTAAGTGTATAAAGATTGTAAGCAAGAATCATTGACAAAAGGGGAGCACAATGTATCCAAACAGTCTTGTTTCAAAGGAAACTATTACCACAATTTGAGTAAAGAGATAAACTTGCAAAGTAAATGGTGGCAATCAAAAGTATCTTGAACATTTGTTTATTATTGGCATTCTTCTTATCCGAACCTTATATCTCATTTTGTTTTCAACAAGCAATTATCTGTATTGACTACCAAATATGTTCCAGGGCACACGCTATGGTAATATTATGTACTAGTAATAGTAGTAGTTTAGATTACATTTCCAATTAAGAAGGATAAATAGGATGTATGATCTCATTCTGCTGGTAACTCCAAGTCTATAGGAAATCGATCATCTAGTAATGTATGTAAGCACTTTAGCCATCCATCATCATAAATGACTTACAAGATTCGACTAAAGTATCAGATGGTGGTGTTGCCCAGATAGTTTGTGAGATGTTGAAGGAATCATCATTGAGAAAAGGTGTCTCTTCTTTGACAAACTTGAGCTTGGACCGATTCAATTTGAGCTTGATAAACCTTCAAGAGTCATTAGCCAAAAAGATCATTCCTAATGGCGATCATCGTCACTTACTCATCGAACAAGAGGACTTCAGGATCATTCCTTGGTTTCGATAATCGATCCGTGATAAAATGGGTAAACATCTGTGAGTCAACTAGCTGCGAGAGATAGGGCTAATGATGAAATGCTTGTTAATGAGAGCATGTTGGTTGGATTAGGACCAAAACTTACCCGACTATCCTTATCCGCATGCTTTAAGAACTTCTCTTTGGAAAAGTACAAGACACCTTTTTGCAACTTGTTGGAATAATCACCAGTCGATGCAAGTGCTGGACCATTCACGTCTTGAGGATCATCCACAAATCCAACTCTGTAGTTGTAAAAAAGTGATGCAAAAGTACGCAAGAATGCCTCCTGCACTTTACGTTCATTGAAACAAGCTGGAAGACAAGGATGAAGGATTTGCTCTGCGCATTCTTCATGTGTAACAAGATGACATTCTACATGTATAGATAAGCATCCTTGTATAAGATGATTATAGTTTTGCTTACCTTGACAGCGCATAAATGTGCTGCTTTGACTTGGTCGATCATTGGCTTGAACAACATCCGCTACTTGTTTTCCACAGAGACATCGATATCCTTGAAGACTGGCTAATTCCCTTGTCAAGACTTGTGTCATGATATGGCCTTCAATATGCTTCAATCGTCTTATTGTTTCACGTCGATTGTATTCATAGCCATTCTGAGCATGATTGGAATACATGGATACACGAGCTGTAGAAGATGCTGCAGGTGGTGGTGGAGGTGGTGGAAAATCCGATTCATTCTGTCAAATCAACTTTGAATATACCATTCTCGTAACATGCATCACTCTTCTTTTGTTTACCTGTAAAGCTGCACGTGGTTTGGGTATAAAGGTGGATAATCGTCTTTTGGGCTTGTTGTCTTCTTCTCCATGAGCTTTAGTACTAGTATGTGATTGAGAAGAGGTGGATCCATGTCGTTGAACAGCCATAGAAGATCTTTGGATACGACTCTTGGACACTGTAGGGCTCATGGGTGGTGTATGCAATGATGATGATGAATTGGAAGCTTGTGAAAGAGTTGCCAGCTTTGCATTGCCAGGATATTGAGGCAACATGGGTGTTGGAACATCAAGTGAAGTAGGTAATGAAGTGGAAGAATCGTTGGAACTTCTTGAACTAGTGGACCATAAGCTTGATAAATGACGTGTAGTGTCGCTCACATCAGAATCACGTGATATGCTGTTATCATAAGTGCTTTGGATCTTGGATCGACCACACGAAAGGAGCATTCGACTGTTGGGGAACATTTCACGCACAGGTAGTGGAATGCCATAAGGGATACGATATCTTGCGCCATGAAGAGGTGCATATTGGTCCAATGCTGCATATAACTTGCGACGTTGTCTTTCAGGAAGCATAGATGATTGCTTATGGCTGTGCATGGAGTTGCTGTCAAGATTAACAATGCAAGTCTAATCAAATGATGAGTCAAATGGTCGTTATTGTTTGTTTGATTGGTTGCTTACATCTTCAGAGACATATTCTTCCACATCCTCCATATCACCAGGGAATCCAACAATATAAGGTACAGGTGCCTATATACTATGGATAAGCATAAAGACATTCATGGGTGAATAGATGACTTGAATTACCTGCAAGCATGTCAAAAGTCGTTGTGGTAACACTGGGATAAAAACAAACTGCCAATACAGTGGAAATAACAAATAACGGAATGTCTCACAGGCAATAGACAACATGCCAGGATATTGAGAGAGAAATAGCACCTTTCCTTCAGCAAGCAGTGTCTACAATATAGAATTAGTAAAGTCGATTGATGAAACATCATTATTGTACCTCGATGATGGCCAAGATCAAATGTGGAGATAATGCTCGAAACACAGGATAGAGTGAAAACTAGAATACATCTCCATGTCAATAAAACTGCTTTTGTGATTCATCCTTTTCATTTGACTTGCATTTTTCAAGAGTGGTACTTGATTGATGGGTGGACGTGACAAGTACAAAGGCCGATGATTGATTGTGAGACCTATTTCGAATCGTCCAGGTGGTGGTAATGGTACATGATGGATGATATTGGAAACCACGCTATGAACAAGTTAAACAATCAGATAGCTTTGAATTAGTCTTGTTTTACCTCTCCACTTTTAGCACAGGTCCTTCATTCTTGTGTCCACGTACGCCTACAACAGCATCCACCAAGATACGTAACCAGTCTCCATACACGTCGTGCCAAGGCATGCATCCAACGAGACCAACGCTTTTAGGAACCCAAATGTGTCGAGCTTCACATACACCCATCTTGACAGGCTCCAATAATTCGGTATACAATGTCAAGTTTTCTTGTGCGCTGCGTACCAATTCTTCCAATTCCTGTCGTTGTTCTTTGATCTCTGTCGTGGTTGTAAGTGTCGTCAAGGATGCTAATTCTGCGCCATGTTGTGCAAGTTTGGCTTTCTCTTCATTGATCTTGACCTTCAAATGTTGAGCATATTCGATTGTACTGGGTGGCTAATATCATTCTATTAGACAAACATCAACAGGATCCCATTGCAACTACTTGCCATATTCTCTTTGACCCATTCTTGAATAGCATCATCCACTGGCGATATCAGCTTGTCGACAAGGGGTTCATAAAACACGACACATGTACCATAGACTGATCCACCATTTTCATCCGTCATGGTCTGTGTAAGGTATTAGCAATAGACAGAATGGCGTTGGATGTCATCTTACAAAAGAATGCAATTGCTCTGGAGGCGGGGTATCACCATAAAACAAGGAAATGTCCTTTGGAAAACAAAACTAGAAGGACATATGAGGATATTGGCACTCTTTTTAGGGACTTGAAACATACCATGGCCGTGTAAGGTGGAAAAGAAGGTTGATGAACATTAGGATAACGTGTCAAGATGGCAGGTGGATATTGAATGTCGAGTATATTGGGAATAGATGTTGATGATGGTGCTATAATCTCTGATGATGATGATGATGACTTGATCCATGCTGGTGGTGGTTCTGAATGTTGCCTTTGTCGTCCTTTTGCAGTAATCGCTGATATAAAGGTCAATAAAGAAAAAAAGACAAAAGGGGATGATTCGCTTACGTTTTCGACAAGACTCGTTGGCAGAAGCAGATCGGTGGCGACCTACTACTCCTGATCCTCCTCCTGCCATATTATATTTCTCCGCCAAGCACTCTTGATCGTGAACAGCAATGACAGTATTCCTTGCATGGTCGCGTTCTTTATCAAAGTGGTCAATGACAGCTTGAACGTGATCCAGGACTCCAAAGGACCCATCCCGTTGCAAGTGGTTGGGTGTTTGGTTGTTGTTATTCGGTTGAATGGCGATCTGTTGCCGATGATAGTATAGCTCATCGTCCTGCTTGCCGTCCCTGGTGGAATGATAGGTAGATAGTATCTGTTGGTCCTTGATTCCAGCAATAAAGAAATAGTCGACTAGTCGTGAGCCTGGTGCAGGGCTGCTGGTCATTCTGAGTGGGGGTAAAAGAGGAAACTATAAAGGAAACGGAAAGGGATCGGTATAGATCCCGCTCTCTCTCGCTTTGTTGGATCCGCATGATATATGCATCACGTGTTGCACATGACGTCTATACCTTTTAACCTGTTGCTGTATCCACTTGTATAATGAAAGAACAACTACCATGCTTTGTAAGCGTAAATGACAAGATACAGTTGCTATGGATCAAAATGTAGAGTTGTAGAGCTAGCAAAAGTACAAAGGATGATTGCAGCCTTGGAGATGGTAAAGTATGAAAGTGAGCTCATGCTCATTCTGCATGTATCACTTTTCACACGGCATTTAAGTATCATGATACAACAATTGCTGTCAGATCAGTCATCAGAGTCAGTAGCAAATGTATTCTATCTCCCTAATGAAGGAGGAAGAGAGGGAAAAAAGGAGGATACTCGATTCATTGTTTATTATTTTAAGTACTACGTTGCTTTTTCCTACGAGGACCAGGAGCCAGATCTTGAATAGTCTCTACAGCCTTCTCTGCAGCTGCTCTTGTTCTTCTCTTTGCTGTTGTTGATCTTGACCTTGTTTTACGTTGTTGTGGCACACTGACTTCCTCCTCTGAAGATGATTCTTGCTCTTCCTCGATTTGTTTCTTCTTGTCTTGTACTGGTTTTGGTGCTGGACGTCCCATAGCAGAAAAATGTTGGATACCCCCATCTACAATACATGATGATGAGTACATTACCATTATTGTTCATGTATTTATCCTACCTGGATGAATTGTAAGTCGAAGATGTGAAAAGACTTGATCTGAAGCAATGGGGAATTTGTTATTCTTGTTGTTGGGTTCAACAGGTGCTTGGGTCACAAGCTCTTGCCAATTGGCAGAGTAATCATAGGCAGGATCCTCCTAATCATCATCTCTTTAATAACACAAGCTTAAGAAATGACATGATCTTACCTCTGTGCTATAGCATCCATCCACAGATATTGATTCGGGTGCATTGCCTATAGCATGATTGGATTAGATCTTGAAGGATAACTTTAAGTGCAACATACCAATGAAATGTTCCGTGCTGACGACAACATGATTCAAGATGCCTGGTGTGGCAAGTTGGACCACAATAAAGTCATTTCGTGGATTTGTGCGTGAATGAGGTGTCTCCCAACCATCTTCACTAATACAAAGTGAGTGATGAAGCATGCTAAGGCATATATGTAAACTTACGCGCTTTTGGAGTGATCCAGCAGGATATTGGGATTATTGGAATGCTTGATATCAGTCCAACGAATGATTCTTGCACCATTCTTGGCTGATGCAAGGTTGACTGAATGCACGTTGGGTCCCCATGAAGGCACAGCATCACCATAACACCGGAAACGTGCCTATTGATAGAGTCACATGAATCCATGGTGTGTTATATATCTTATTCTAATGCTTACCACTCCACTACCCGGATAAATAGTGAGCTTCACTTCCGAATAAACATGGTCACTCGTGCCAAGCAAAAAGAGATTATGTGAATCTGGCTTGATAGGTACATCTGAAAGCAAGGTATCCCACTTGTCATTACATTAGTATTCATGCTAAACATGCATGCAGAATGATACAAACCTCGTGTGGTGCCTTTTCCCTTTTAGCTTCCACAGTGGCAGTGTTGGGCGCTGCATCATCAAAGCCAATTGTGTTGATTTCGATACCATAAATATGACCATGACTTCCTAAACGCACAATGGCACTAAGGAAAAGAATGTGAGCTTCTCTGTAAAGAGGATTCCACTACTACTACTACTACTTACGACGCGTCTTTCAAGTGTCGTTTTGTTTGCCAACCATCATGTGTCCCATCTATGGATAAACTAGATAAGCCATCCAATGTATTCATGCATGATGGTTTATGTGTGTTACCTCGTCTTTGATGGGATGGTGTTGGATTATCATCGCGTAACATATGTTTGGCGTTGCCATAATGTTGGTCGGATGCTGATACTAGTGTACTACCAAGCTGTGCAGATGCCAAATTTGTATAATAGGTAAGGATGGTGTCGTTGACATTATTAGCTTTAAGTTCAACATAGGGCGCAGGAGAAAAGCAACTTTGAATACCGCCCATGGTAAAAAAAAGGTAGTGTGAAAAGAAAAAGAGCGGATCTGTGGAATCGGAGGAACCAACTGTTGGGTTGATGTCTCATGCGCCATGGACATGACCCGTCACACTATTTCCCCGAAAAAAGACCGCGGGAGGTTCATGCATCAATGAGACATTACCTCCGCTAAAACAACATAGTTTATATGTGCTTGGTATTCATAAAACAAATGGACGTGTATTAGAGAAAGAATTGAAATGATGTCATCCAAAGTGGTCAATGCTCAACAAAAGAATGGGATAACATGTCTGGAGTACAAAAGAAATCTTGGCAGTTTCATGATCATTCCTTGAAAACCATGCTGTCTAGTGGATGTGGAGGAAACTTGTTTTACAAAGAGACATGAATGCAATGTTCAAGTATGACAATACATGTAGTTGTGTGCAACGTGAACCCATCAGGATTTTGAAATATGTGTTTGTGTGTTACAATAGGCTTGGCAGCAGCCACAACATCAGAAGGATTATCCAATAGAGTAGGGGCTCATGACAGATACCTGGAAACGGTAGAAGTTCAAGCACGGTGAATGAGTTGGCATAGCGATGTTTCGGCGCCTTGGCACCGGGGAATCAAAAACACGTGGTGCCTGGATAGATGAGGCAACACCGCCTAATGTATTAAAGAATCAAGTGTGATTGAATCCATGATCACAATACTTTAGGTACGAAGCAACCAGAGTCATTTTAAGAGATAGACAAGAAAGAATAAGGGTGACTTGTGTGTGTTGAAACAGCATTATTGTACAAACATTGGTACAGGGAGGGAGCAAGAGAAGATCATCCATGCTCGTAATTACTACCATCCCCTTTTCAGGTCAAGAACAGGCACCTTCTTTTTTTTTGGCACCAAAAGGATGCTTTTATCTTCTTTCTCTCCGCTTAATATCTTGCTCCTTTGTCTCTTTCTCTCTCTCTTTCTTTCTCCCCCGTCCCTTCTTTTTCATATATACCACCATGACCAATAACACCAGTCCCTGGACAAGGCTGGTGCAACTATTACGCACTGACACATTAGAACAAGCAGCAACCAAAGAGAAAAAGAGTCCTTTCCCCACAGCTTCTACCGAGAGTCGTACTATCTATGTCAATACCGAGATACCAGCCGACGCGCTCGATGACTACAATCAGCCCACGACCACCTTTATTTCCAACAAGATCAGGACAGCCAAATACACGTGGTACACTTTCTTGCCAAAGAACCTGTTTGAGCAGTTCAGAGGCATTGCCAACTTGTACTTTTTATTTCTCGTCATTCTCCAAATGTTCCCATTGTTCAGCACTTCAGCTTCTCCTATACTGGTCATTCTGCCACTTGCAGCTATTCTCATCATTACGGGAGTCAAGGACGCCTTTGAAGACAATAAGCGACATAAGACAGATCAGAGTGTGAATAAGGCAACAACGTATACACTGTCAGATTGGAAGAATGTCAATATCCCAGTATACAAAGTCTCCTTGTGGCGACGATGGCTCAATACATTGGGCAAATTCATTAAAGGTCTATTCCGATCGACAAAGCATGATCAAGGGGATGATGATCCAACAGCACTCAGTCGCGTGTCAACGATGCGCTCCGATTTTATGCCCGCCAGCAACAGTAGCAAGACCATCCGATTGTTTCGGAAGCTCAAGAGGAAGAGAAAAGGACCTTATCGACCAGGCAAGATTCCTCATTCAGTACTAAGAAAATCATCAGGTCAACCCAAGCCAGTACAACGATCATCAACACTTGTACAACAACCTGTGGATCGTCGTTGGAAAAAGACGCGTTGGCAAGACTTGAATGTGGGAGATTTTGTGTATCTACGCAACAATGACAACATTCCTGCTGATATCGCCATTTTATCCTCTTCTGAACCTGATGGATTGTGTTATGTGGAAACACAAAACTTGGATGGTGAAACCAATCTCAAGATTATGAGAGCAATTCAGGCAACAAGTGAAATCAACACTGTCGATGACTGCAAACGATCTCAGTTTTATATTGAAGCTGAACCACCCCATGCCAACTTGTACTCTTTTAATGGCGTCATCAAATGGAAAGTGGAGATGGATCATCAGGAAGAGGATGAAGAAGTCAAAGAGGAAACGCTTTCACCAGCACTTGAAGAAGAGGATGAGGATGAGGATGAGGATGAAGTGTCACATGAAAAGACTGAAGCCATTACAAGCAGCAGTGTTCTATTACGTGGATGTGTTTTGAGAAATACTGCCTGGGTGATTGGGATTGTTCTATTTACTGGCAACGAGACCAAGATCATGCTCAATTCAGGAAAGACACCCAGTAAAAGAAGCAAGATCGAAAAGGCGACTAATCCACATGTAAGTAAAAATAGATTGATATCAAGGCTTAGTGTGTATACTAACACACGAAAGTAGGTGATTGCCAACTTTGTGTTACTATTCGTTCTCTGCGTTATTTGCTCAGTGGCTGCAAGTGTCATGTATTCCAGCCATACATCTGCTGATTATTTTGAGACAAAGGATGCTGAAAGTGCTACTATGGAAGGTTTCATCATGTTCTGGTAAAGTGGATACATCTATTTTGATATCATGCATGCATTCTTACATGGATTTCTTCCAGGACTACGCTTGTCATTTATCAAAACATCATCCCCATTTCTCTGTATATATCTGTCCAAATTGTAAAAACTGCTGCAGTAAGTGGATCTATATAGGTACATGATGATGATGGCTCTGATACTTTTGAATAGGCATATTTCATCCATACTGATCTTGACATGTACAATGAGCGACTGGATCAACCATGCATTCCCAAGACATGGAATATATCAGATGATCTTGGACAAATCGAATACATCTTTTCAGACAAGACTGGCACATTGACACAAAACATTATGGAGTTTCGACGATGTACAGTGAATGGTGTTATTTATGGATTGGGAGAGACTGAAGCTTCGATTGGTGCCAAGAAACGCGACAATCCCAATATGGTGGATACAACATTGGCGGATGCTATGGAATTGGAGAAATCTCGACAAGAGATGTTACAGAAGCAAGCACAACTGTTTGATCACAAGTACATCAATCCAAAATCCAGTTTTGTGGATCCCAAAGTCTATGATGATCTTGGTGCCAACAGTACACAATCGCAGAGCTTGATTCACTTTTTCTCCGCATTGGCTCTTTGTCACACAGTCATTACCGAATTGCCGGATCCTGACAATCCATACAACATTGTTTACAAGGCACAATCACCCGATGAAGCTGCTCTAGTCGCAACAGCTCGAGATGTTGGATTCACTTTTGTTGCTCGAGAATCAGATACAGTCATCATGGATGCATTGGGAGAATTACGTCATTTTACATTGCTCAATGTACTCGAGTTCAATTCGACGCGCAAACGCATGAGTGTCATTATGCGGTCTTCAGATGGTGGCATTGTCTTATTATGCAAAGGAGCAGATTCAGTCATCTATGAACGACTTTCCAAAGATCTTGGTGATGATGAAGAAAGCAAAGAGCAAAAACGGGTACGAGAAGAGACATCAACCCATTTGGGAATATTTGCAAATGAAGGCAAGTCAAGTGATTTTCTTTATCCCATGGACATTTTGGATTAATTGTCATGATAGGATTACGAACATTGTGTATTGCGAGTCGCATGTTGCAAGAAGATGAGTACCAGCAGTGGGCTGCACGTTACAAGCAAGCTGCTAGCAGTATCAGAAATCGTGACGAAGAGATTGAAAAGGTGTGCGAGGAGATTGAGCAATCCTTGACATTGATTGGTGGTACAGCTATTGAAGACAAGCTTCAAGAAGGTGTTCCTGACACAATTGGTGTATTGGCGCAAGCTGGTATCAAGATTTGGGTGCTTACTGGAGACAAGATTGAAACAGCCATTAATATTGGATTTGCATGCAATTTGCTGAGCAAGGATATGCTACTGATCAGTATCAATGCACATGATGAGCATGAAACACTGGAACAACTCAAACGATCCCAAATGGAGGTTCAAGAAAAGTCATCACATCAAAAGTGTGCACTGGTGATTGATGGTGAATCACTCAAGTATGCTTTGGAACCCCCTTGCAAGCAAGAACTATTGGAACTTGGTACACAGTGCATGGCAGTCATTTGTTGTCGCGTTAGTCCAATGCAAAAAGCCAAAGTCGTCAATCTCGTCAAGAAAGGTCTTAAAGTGATGACATTATCGATTGGTGATGGTGCCAATGATGTCTCCATGATCCAGGAAGCGAACGTTGGTGTTGGTATCTCTGGTGAAGAAGGTCGTCAAGCTGTGATGGCGTCAGATTATGCTATTGCCCAATTTCGTTATCTCAGCAAATTGTTGTTGGTGCACGGACGTTGGTCTTATTTACGTACATCCGAAATGATCCTCACTTTCTTTTACAAGAATATCATGTGGACACTAGTCTTGTTTTGGTATCAACTCTTCTGCGGGTAAGTGGCATTGAAATGATCATTCAATCCTTGTTAACAATGGACATGAAACAGGTTTTCAGGTACCATGATGTTTGATTACTCTTATATCACTCTATACAACTTGGTATTTACATCACTGCCATGTATTTTTGCCGGTAAGCATATCATGGTGATGGATTGACAACAATATACTTATACCATATTAGGTGTCCTGGATCAAGATCTCGTATCAAAGTACTCGTTCAAGTATCCACAGCTTTATTTGATGGGTATTCGAGATGACAAATTTCATGTTTCTCGGTTCTATTTGACAGTAGTCGATGCCATTTATCAATCAGCAGTCTGTTTTGGTGTTCCCTACATGCTTTTTATTGATGGAAAGATGAGCAGTAATGGCTATGACACTGAAGGTGTTTACGAACTTGGTACATTTATCGCTGGTATCGCTGTAGTAGTCGCCAATGCCTTGGTGGGATTCACAATCTACAGCTGGACATGGGTGATGGTGGCTGTGATTACTCTTTCATCAGCTACCTTTTTTATCTGGACTGCCATTTACGCCAAAGTGCCAACATTTACATTCTATGGTGAAGACATTCTATTCCGTGAAGGCGGCTTTTGGTTATGTTTGCTGGTGACATTTGTGATTTGCATGTTACCACGCTATGCTACAAAGTATTGTCTCCACATGGACAAGCCTTTTGACAATGATATTATTCGAGAGATGGTTTTGTGCAAGACTTCTTCCAAGAATCGTTTCAGTCGTCGTCGACGTACATCCAAAAAGCAGCTTGAAGAAGAGATTCCTATCACACTGGAACGAACACAAAGTGAAGCATCTACAACATTCCGACATGATGACTTGTACGATGATGAAAATGCTTATGCATTGACTGATGCTTCACCACTTACACGCACCAACACCAACGCTTCTCAGCGAACAGAGATTATGAATATGCGTTCTGGCACTCGTACATCGTTTATGGGCTTTGCATTTTCATCCGATGATAAACATCCTTTTGATAAGTTTCGTCAATCCGTGTATCGACATGCAAGTTTGTCATCCAATCCAGCCTTATTACGTCGTTCAAGACTCTCCACTGCTACACTTTCTACCACAGCTGAAGAACCCAATAGCAATCATGGTGATTGGATGCCAATGGAAGGATTTGATCTTCGACGTTATGATACAGCACCTGTGACAGGAGGCAAGGATAGCAAGAAATCATCTGGATTGAAGTGGAAAATGATGAATGCAATGAAACAAAGAATATCACCCAAACCACCATCTGGCAATACACCCTTATGGCAACATCGACGAAGCGATTCATTACACTTGCCAGAATCATCTTCCTCAACAACAAACGATACTGAATTGGTCGACATTCAAGATCATCCTCCATCACAACAACAACAGCCACCTTCATCATAGAATATACTTTCATATTTTTTCACGACACACACACGCACATATTTAGAGCATTACATTTTCCTCCACCTTGCATCCAATTGTACTATAGTTGCCATCCGCTTTCTTTTAGTGTAGCTTTTTTTGATAAAGCCCTTTGTTACACAATCACCACTGATCACATATTGTTTGACCACACACTACATAACTGGATTATTATTGACGACAGATCTCTTGACATGATTCAAAGCCTTTTCTTGCATTGCATTACTGGAATACCAAGCATCAGATACACTGTAGACAACTTTCCTAGTAATGGAAACCCATCTTTGTGTCGATCTTCATGCATGATTTTCCTTGTTACACACATGTGACACACATTGTTCTCCTTGACGGAAAGGTCACATGGTACCGGAAGGACATAATGGACACGATGAACCCAAGGGTTCATTCATCATCCATTGACCACATCCACAAGCCTATATAAACCGGACAAGAGATTGAATTGATCCCATATCATCCTACTACTCTTGATTTCAAAACAAATATCATGTGCCTTCCTCAAAAAAGTTTCAAGTATCCAAACACCCGCCACTTGGGTGACTGGGGCGTTGCCTATACTGGTGGTTTCTTCGTACTCGCGATTATCCTTGGTGCTGCTGTCTTGCCTTTTGTTGTCATGGGACATCCATTTTCCTCTGGAACGGCCAATCTTGCCTATTATCCTCCATTCTGAGACTTGTGGTGATCCAATAGTTTAGTCTGTGCAAACATGCGATGAGCAATAATCAATCCTTGATGTGTAATAAAAGGATCATCACATTATATTACTATGTACTTTTCAAGTTGAGTTGGTAGCCAAAGGTTGATTGGGTCGTCAATGTATCTATCGTGGTTAAGGATCACTCTTGTTAGCTACCTTTGTCATGTGGACAGATGTCTACGCCAACATATGTACAACCAAGACATGTTATCAAAGACGACTTTTTTGTAGTGACATTTCTGATCTGTATGCAACGAAGCTATAAGGGGTAGTCTCTTCATGGGTGATAAGACTTTTATAGCATTATCCGAGAGATGGTCTTGCGGATCATCACAGTCATCTTTGGTTGTGTATAACTGGAATGTCACGCAGAATGATATGTGAACAGGTTCAGTATTTTGCTTGTGAAGCTCTTTGTCTTGGTTCATTCTTTTCTAATGCAGCTCTTGATTGTTACTTGGGTCACATGATATGACTGATAATGGCTCATCTTACCGGAATACATAATGAACACAATGAATCCAATGGCTCATTCATCATGCATTGACTACATCCATAAGCCTATATAAGATCCAACAAGAAGGTACTACACTGATCTTACACCATTTCTTCTACTCTTTCAAGACAAAGCAACATGTGCTGCTTTCCTGAACGAAAATATCCAACCAACTTGACTGACGCGGACGTTGTCTACACTGGTGGCTTCCTCGTATTCGCAATTGTTCTTGGTGCGGCAGTCTTGCCTCTTGTTGTCATGGGACATCCATTTTCCTCTGGAACGACCCATCTTGCTCATTACCCTGCATTCATTTAAGATCTATGGCGATCCAATCGTTGAGCTAGTGAAAACAACAATCAATCCTTGATGTAGTATAATAAAACATTTGCATTATATGACTATTTTGACTAGGGTGTCATCTTGTGATGGATAAACAGAATTGGTACCCGAAAGGTGATCTGGTCGTCAATGTCATGAACATGGGTGATGGTGGTTGTGATTACTCTTGTTAGCTATCTTTGGCATATGGATTACCATCTATGACCAAGTATTTAACATACACATCCTTGTATAGTTAAGACATTTATTTTCCACAAAGGCAACTCTTATGTCTGGCAATGGTCATTGTGATCTGTACAGTGTATCAACATGGACAAAGCTTTTGACAATGACGTTATATGAGAAAGGGTCTTTCGAATCATCATTGACCACTTTTACTTTGTGTATAGCTGGAATGTCACGCATGAATAATGTATAATTGGATCCAGGATTAGCCTGTGAGAAATAGAATGAGCTCTTGTTCCTTGTATGGTTTATTATGCCACGCTTCATGTTACACAGATACATGTATGACCGACAATGGCACATGGTACCGGAAAGACATAATGAGCAAGTACCGAAACCCATAATGAACACAATGAATCCAATGGCTCTTTCATCATGCATTGACCACATCTACCAGTCTATATAAAACTGGCCAAGGTATTGAATTGATCCCATATCATCCTTCTCCTCTTTATTCTAAAACAAATCATCATGTGCTGCCTTCCTGAACGAAGCTATATCACCGACTCAACTGACAGGAACATCTTGTATCCTGGTGGTTTCCTCATGTTTGCAATTGCTCTTGGTGCTGCCGTCTTGCCTCTTGTTGTCACAGGCCATGCTTTTTCCTCAGGAACGACCCATCTTGCTTATGACCCTGCATTCGCTTAATCAAGTAGCTTACTTTACATACCAATCGATAAACAACAATCAATCCTTGACGTTCAATAAAAGGATCACTTTATAAAAGTTGTCATTTTATTATGGAATAAGCTGCTCGACAGCTGAATGGCAAAAGGTGATTTGGTACAAAGGATCAACGTCATCGTGTATATACATTGCATGTTTGTGTGTGTGTCAGGATAAAGATGTGGTATACAGACAAGAAATAAGGGGGAAAGAGTGTGGAAGAAAAAGAGAAAAAGAGAGAGAGATTAACGCTTCTCGACAGAAACCTTCATACCATCCTTCATGGGAAGAGTCAAAGAGATCTGATAAGTAATATCTTGACCAGGCAATAAGCTGAACTTGTAACGCTTGAGAAGGAAAACGATAGCAACAAGTGCTTCAAGAGTAGCGAGATGTTGACCAAGACAAGTACGAGGACCAGCATGGAAAGCAGGCCATTGACCTTGAGATTCACGTCGTAAATCGCCTTCAGGGGTAATCCAGCGCTCAGGTTTGAAGAGTTTGGCATCGGGACCCCAAACCTTTTCATTACGACCTTGTGACCAAGGAGACCAAAGAATGTAATCACCCTTACGAATATGTGTACCATCAGGCCAAATATCATCATTCAAAGCATACTTTTGGTTAAGAGGAACAGATGGATATTGACGCAACACTTCGTAAAACCTATTCAAGGATGAGTATCCAATCTTTTCCAAAAGTCATCATTCACTTACACAGCATGAGCATATTTCATATTCTTGATGGCTTCATACAAGGCAGTCGAATCATGCATGATATCATCAGTAATATGGGTGTTGATCTCATCCAAGAGCTTGGCTTCAACGCGGGGATGGCACATGAGCATGTAGAAAGTCCAAGACAAGGCTTGTGCAGTAGTATCACGACCAGCAATCACAAAGTTGAGCACGATATCACGTAATTCATTATTGTTGAGTGGTTCGCCGTTAGCGTTACGTGCTTGCATGAAACGAGATAAAAGATCCTTCTTGACTTGACCAGCAGCCATTTCTTCACGTCGTTTCTCGGTCACTTCACGCGCAAAGTTGTCAACGACTTGCAAATGGTCCTTCATACCATCGCGCCATGGTGCAAGCAACTTTTGAATGCGCTCAGTAATGGGCCAAACAGGGTTGACGAAACGTTGGAATGTGTTCTTTTGGGCTTCATCAAAAGCAGCAGCAAAAGGAACTTTGCCTTTGGAACCAAGCGCGTTGAGTTGAACACCAAATCCAAGCCTATTGAAACAAGCTTGTCAGATCGGACCTTCATACGCGTATACACACACACACTTACAAGATGAAAGAATCCAATGTGAACTTGAACATGATATCATGGAAATCCACTGATTCGTGGTTTTCAGCAGCCTTATCCCAGATAGTTTCACTCATATAGTCAATCTCTTGAACAAAGACACTAATAAATACATTAGCTTGAGAACAAGTGTCATCTCCAAATGTTGGACTTACTCTGTGAATTGATCACGAAAGTTCTTGACATTGAAAATCAAAGATGCAGTCTTGCGTTGATATTTCCAATCTTCACCATTAGCATTGAAAATGCCGTTACCAAAGAGATCATTCATGGCACCATGGAATTCAGGACCCTTGATATAATTTTCAAAGTTGGTCTTGAGAACATGTTCAACGTTACGTGGATCTACAGTAGCGATATGACGTGGAATGCCGAGTGCTGACATGGTCCTGCATGCATGGATCAGTAAAATGCGTCATTGTACAAAGATAACGTTGTAGCTTACAAGGTCTGTTCATCTAATGATGTGAATCCTTCAAGCAAGAATTCGTGCAACTTGTCTTTCCATTGAAGCAAAATGGGAAGATTGCCAACCAAAGGCCAACCAGGTTGTGTCACGACGTCTTGACGCACTTCGTCAAATACAGCACGATCATGATAAATGGCAGCAAGAGCAGTGATGCCAGCAACGGCAGCACCACCAATGTAACGAGTCAAAGGATTGTTGTTTTGTTGTACGACTGACATTAGGATAGTTAAGAGAGAGAAAGAAAGAGAAATGTTTTAAAAAAAGTAATAAAAAGACGTTTCATTTATATAGATCGTGTATGATCTGGTGTTACAGAAATCAAGCAACGTGGATGTGAATGGGGGTAATCCACCCCACCCACCAAGAAAAGCTTGGATGTACATCGTATCACATGCTGGGCAAAAACCATCGTCATCCCGCTCCCCACACAATCGCCTGAAAGTAAGAATGAAACACACTGTGACTAGTTTCCTTATATGGATGCATTTGACAGCAGTAAGTGAAAACAGGATATAAATGGGTAAGATGCAAGATTTTTCTCAAAAGGAAAAAGAATGATAGAAAATAGTAGGGCATACATACAAATATCAAAATGTGGCATGCATGGGGCTGCTGCTATTATGCTGCTGCTGCTGCTGTTATGGCATTAAAGAAGGGAGGATAAAGTAGAAAACAAGGGATGCATAAAAGTAGCATAATAGATGTGTAAGGCTGCTATGTCAAAATATGGTAATTGGCGGCGGCTTTCTTTTCTTGTGCTAATGTTCTAAAACCAGTCGGACCATGCCATCTGCCTTAATTTCCCATGATACGGTAACCAGGGCATTGTCCAATAAATGCTGTGCCACAACTGCATCATCTACCAAAATCAAGACATCGTTATTGGATCGTTTGGTGGTAGTTGTGGTGTTGTTGGATGGTGGTAGCACATGAGTCGTTGCATCATCCTTACGCCGCCAAATAACATCAGCCACTTGATTAGGATGAAGGGAGAGGAGCGTGCATAATTTGTGTTTGAGATCGTCAACAGTGGGTGTCTCAAGTTGAAGGCGTTTGGGTTCAGCATTGGGTACACGCTGCTGTGTTGCAGCTACTTGAATATACAAACAAAGAGCTATCAAACTTACGCGTCAGCCATAGATGATTTATAAACAGCAATCCAGCTTTTTACCTTCTACATTACGTCGTTTGTTGTTGCTGGTGGTGGTGGTATTTTCATCTTGTGGAAAAGAGCGCTTGGTGCCTGCTGTTACTCCTGAAGGAGTTACTGGAGAAGGTGTGCTCATAAAGCTGAGTGCCGGTGTTACCATAAATGGCCTTGTCATAAGATCGTCATTGTGTTGTTGGTTGGTGGTGGTGGTGTTGGAAGGTAGTGTTACACTGCCGTTGCTATTGATGGATCCAGGTGTGGTAGTGCTATAATCAGGTGTTTTGGCTGTAAAGTAGCCATCATCTGTTTCACTCCAACGCTTTCCTGCAATATCTATCAAGGTACTTGCTGCTGCTGGTGTTGTTGTCAAAGGTGTTTCTGCTGCTGCTGTCACGGGAGAAGACGACTGAAACCACGTGTCCAAATGGTAATGGTAAGAAGGCAGAATGGAAGGTGCTGTAATGGTACGTGCATGTTTGCTGTTAAAGTGAAAGTCAAACGATGTTGGTGGGGGTTCAAGTACTGGTGATGTTGGCGTTTCGGTAAAGACACTGTATGGCATGGGCTGGTTGTACATGAGCCACATTGGGTGTCGTCCCAGATTGTCACCTGCTGTTTCTATCCACCAGGTATGTGAACAAAAGGCTTACTTGTAGACGTTATCGACTTACCTCGCATCTTTTCAAACTGTTTGCTAGCTTGTTTGATATCATCCTTGTTCTTTCGTTCAGCTCCCTGTATCCATACATTAGTTTATGATCTGTTTTCTATAAAACATCATCATGTTTACCTTATCACGAAAGAGTTTGATCTTGCAAAAAGATGATTCATTGTATTCCCATGTTGATTGTTGTTGTTGTTGTTGTTCAAGAGAAGCAGGTGAGGAGACTGATGATGATGGTAATGCACGACTTTCCATTTGTGCACGAAGAGGAATGCCCTTGACACCTTTGATACGTGAAAAATCGGTTGACAAGCAATTGAATCGAACATGAATACGTGCACCACAAGCACCATTCCACTCGAAACTGATGCGATCAAAACCTGGGTATTGGATATTACTGATACCAGTGGATTGTGCATTGTCTGTTGTGTTGTAGTGTGAGCAAAAAGAAGAAATCATGATGTTGTCTGTGATCTACTTTACCTATATCAATAGCACGTGCAGCTTGGGGTGTCTTTTGTTGACTGAGCCAAAACTTCCAATAATTGTTAGCCACTCGACGATGGGATGGATCATGAAAAGTGATTGCGACTGTACTCGTAATAGGACCATCATACTTGTTTCTATCAGTCAGCTGGATAGCATAGGATTGTCCCCGATTCATATAAGTGATGCTTGTTTCTTCGCTCTTTTGGGTAATGGCTGTGGCAGCTATAAGTATAATACATCATGTCAATATGATTGACTACCTTTAGACCTGTCATTTCATTTTACCTTGAAGTACCACGTGGAATCTTAAATGCTTGCTAAACACACAATGAGTATGATGATGATGATGATGATGATCTACAAGCAACATGTAACTCCTTACCTTTGTGTAGCCATGTCATCAGCAAATGGCATACTGGTTGGTTGAGATTGTGGAGCAAGCACAGAATGAGTCGAGTCAAAAGTAAAAGGGGAGGATGTTGAACAAGTGCTAGCAGTTGTAGCAGCTGAACAACGTATTGTAGTATTGTTGTTGTAGATAGGTTGAAGTGTAGATGGTAAGAAACGATCAGTACTAGAAGTAGTAGTGGTATGTGGATAAGTGGATGAAGCTGCTCTTTGATGGGATCGTGAAAAGTCATTCATCAGCATAGTTGGATCAAAAGGCGTTGCTGGTGGTGGAGAGGTAAAGTAATAGTCAGGTGAAAGGACATTGGTAATAGGTTGTTGAGAATAAGGCTGGATCATAAGTGCAGTGTCGTTTCTGATTGGCATCATGAATGAATACTTATTGTCATAAGATATGCTGTTATCAACACTTACTGGTTGATGGTGGTTCGTTGTAAAGCTGATGTTGGTGGCGAGGTAGAAGAGTGGGGATTGGTGCTATTGCGAGATACTTGTTGTTGTTGATGTGCAAGGATCATATTTTTACTGCAGTAAGAGTGAATACAGTGCACGTATGTGATGTGTCTGATAAATACCTTTCAAGAGGAGTAAGAGAAAGAGAGAACCAGCTTTCTTTTATGTGTGGATTACAATGGGTAATAATAGAGAGAGAGAGAGAGAAAAAAAATGTAGCTCGGAGGCGATTGGGGTGGGGAAGCGAGGGATGGAAAGATGATCAACAAAAGGTACAGCTTTATATATGATGATATAGTAGGGTGTCAAATAGTGTTGAAAGTTTGACGAGCGTCAGTGAGGAGATGCAGGGTGATTTGTTCTTATCGTTGTTGTCAAGAGTGCTTCTCTCTTTTTTCTGCAAGCTAAAAAAAGGCTCTATGGGGCCAAGGGGATAAGGAAGAATGAACCAAAGGTATATACACAAGGAAGGATCGGAGTCATTCTTTAAAAGCCATGGCTACCAATGTGTATTTATACAATAAGGAGACGTATGTCATTGCTACAGCAAAGCACAATGCTACTTTTGATCACCTAGATGAGGAAGTGAAGAAGCAGGTGTAAATACATTTATAGTTAATACGCATCCCAATGTGTGTGTGCACATTTTATGAAGGAGGATCAAGGGGATGGTGACCACTGTCAACAAGGCACATATACTATCTCTCTCTATGATCATCCTGATTACATTTCCTTTTCTTTCAGCTTTTAGCGAAAGGATCCACATTCACTTTTGTCATGGACTGTATGTGTGAAAAGAGCTCTTTTATGATAGAATAGATGAACAACATGACAGTCTTTTGTCTCCTGTATCTTGAACAATGATGACATTAAACAGCGAAAGAAAGGGGAATGACACTTGAAGTTTCAGGGGGACAAGACCTAGAAGAAAGCCAAAGGAAGATACAAAGGGGAAGTTTAATGTGATGAGAGATTGATGCAATGTGCAAGAGTTGTACCATATCAGGGAGGAGAGATTTTTTGGCCACTGAAAAATAAGGAGGAGAGGGGAAAAGGGGTAAAATGGGCTCATCAATCATGATCGCCCCGGCATAATGATGCGTTAAAGTCTGGGGTTAACGCGGCGGATCGGGAACCATTATGTACATTGTTGTCTCTTGATAGAGAGAAAAGTAACCGGTCCCAAATTTTGTGGACAATGAGAACTTGAACAACACCATCATGTGCTTTTGTCAAGTTATGATGTAATTACGTCATGTAAAAAGTCTCGAGCCCACCACCAGTAGATAAAGCATTCATCAGGAGGAACACGGGAGTGATATGAGGAGGAGGGAATGAAAGAATGTGTTGTATATGAAAAAACATTTATGCCAGTGTATAAGAGAGAGAGAGATAAATAGGGCGTGTCATATTATCAAAACAAATGTATAACCAAGGGAATGGTACACAAGGAGAGATAAAGAAACCAACAGCACATATCATTACATGCTTTACACCAATGCGCTTCTAGTGGCGATCAATAGCTGGTGGCGTAGAACATATATAGCATTTGTTGCATACAGGTCATTGGAGCATTCGGCGAACATATCCGAGATTGCTAATTATGTGAGTCTGGCGTTTGACTTGATTGTTGTCGGCAGGAGACATGAAAATGAACATATGTATGGAAAATCCGATCATGTTGGATGTAAAACAGTCTTGGTAGGTAACTCTCCCTCGTACAACAATGTGTTGACACTGTCTCGACCATCAGAGTCTCCCTTGACCTTTTTTAGAAGTGTTCTTCTCTGGTTTTACACATATGCTCTCTCCTCTCTTCTCTTAGCTCAGCAAGGAGGTATCTTTTATCTTTTCGATGCTTTGATTTTGTGCACTAGAGACTTTAATATCCCATGACGTCGTGAGAAAACCCTCGAAGCTGATTATCCCCCTTCTACTACATATCACTTCTCCCAAATCCTTAGCGAGGTACATCTGTATCTTGCACATGCTTGTGTCTTCATCAACTGGAGAGATCATTGTGCATATCGTAGCATGGATATTCGTCTAGATCACTCTAAAGTTCCCTGAATTAGACAAGCATGGCTATTTTCAAGCACAAATCAACACTTCTCTGCTAGTATTACTATGGGAGTATTAATGTGGATCTATTTGTTTATTGTGCCGACATAAGATTAAGTTGTCACGATGCATGAATCTAAGTTTGAGTCAGTCAATTAGGAAAAGGAAAGTGTGTGTGGAGCTGGATGACCTGTGTATTAATGACGCTATGTACGTATTACCTTGAAGCTATAAACTTGATCACTGCTTTATAGTTTGCAATATCCGACAACAAGCACATGGATACAGTTGTACTTTGACCTCCCATCATGAAAGCTTTTTGATTCTCTTCATGTCACGACTCGAGTTACACAAAAGCGCTTGCATGATCTCATTAAACTTCCAACATTAAGACCGGTTATTAAACTTGCAAGACAAAAAGGGGTAAGACCAGCAGTGTGCTTTTCATGTTAGGGGACTTTAAGAGACCCATGATACCGGTACGCGATATTCATCCCGGATGATAATAGTGTACTATCTTTCTCTTGGGACATGTTCATAGAGACATTGCATTTGAGCCGTCAAACGTGCATATATCACATAATCACTTGCTTTAAAAGGAAAGAAGGAAAGGAGATGGGATTCACGCAGCGTTGTACAATGATCATACTTGGCATTGTTGATGGGGGGATATCGGACAGCACGATGATAGAATTGAACCATATCCGAGAGTCAATCACCTATTTCGATTTCTTGCTATTACAGCACATGTATCAATAAGGGATAACATCATATTGGATCACATGCTACACCCAATATCTCTTTTCCAATGTCGATTTACAGTATCACCAATGTGATACTTCAAAGGAAGAAATACCTGGATGCTGAGCAAATGCCAGATCGGCAGGAGACACAACCAAAATCATTTTATTGGCAATGCAATATGTATTCTATGTTAAGACGTGGGGAAGCATCTGTGATTACAGAGAGGAAAGAGTGATGAATGTCATTAGGGATGGTGCATGGATTGATAGCCAACCCCAGCTAATCTTCCTCCGATTCCAGCTCTTTCGACTGCCAGCTTACTTTCTCTCCTCCTTGCACACTACGATCCGCAACTGTTGACCCATTCAACCCCATCTGTCACTTGTGCACACAATTGCCTTGTTTCAGCCCTTCATGTCAATACCACCATTGGTTTATTGGAAGCAGTCTGACTGAATGGCAACTACTTGGCTTATCGCTCTTGTACAACGCCCGCTTTTCTTGACATTACACGCTCTTTTGCACTTTTCTCTGCCACCACCCAATGTAACACCAGTGGCTCTTCACCATTGAATCAAAACAGCATTGTTTTACTTGCCTTACTTTCTTTATATGAACAGCAGATAGCCAGTATATAGACATAGCTTTATTCAATGTAGCAACTTATATAATACACATGAATTCCTATACCTTTACATATGGGATGGAAGGAACTGGATACATGTCAATGAGAGCTTATAGCAGGGTCATGTTTTAAAAAGAGCATCACACAACAGAATCAGGGGAAAAATGCAAATCAATGTATTTCATTGAGATCTTCTACTTTGGGGTAATGTGAATGAATAAGATTACTATACTACAATTTATGCGGAAGCGGCAACTTTCTCGCTAATAAGATTAAGGGCACTGCCCTTTTGGAACCATTCGATTTGATCTACGCTCATGGTGTGCTTGGCATCAATGGTCACCTTGGAACCATCAGGCTTGGTAACGATCAATTGAACAGGTTTACCAGGTGCAATATCCTTGACACCGACAGTTTCAATCACATCACCACCACCAATCTTTTCATAGTCATTCTCATTGGCAAAAGTAAGTGGCAAAACACCTTGCTTCTTGAGATTGGTTTCGTGGATACGTGCAAAGGATCGAGAAATAATGACGGGACAACCGAGATAACGTACTTGAAGAGCAGCATGTTCACGTGCGGAACCTTCACCATAATTGTGCTATATCATCACATGCATTAGTTTTTCATGTTGTCAACACTCTTTTTCTATAAGCACCACTTACATCAGCTACCACCATCCATGGAATGTTTTGGCTCTTGTAACTCTTGGCAACAGCAGGAATGGTATCTTCCTTGCCATTGGTAACATCCTTCACCAAGTTGACTTGGCCATTATCAGCATTCACAGCACCAATCAAGGTATTTTCAGCAATGTTTTCAAGATGACCCTTGTACTTGAGCCATGGACCAGCAGCAGAAATGTGATCTGTGGTACATTTGCCTTGCACCTTGACAAGCACACGTACATCCTTGAATTCTTGTCCATTCCATGCTTCAAAAGGTTCAAGTACTTGAAGACGATTTGAAGTAGGGGAAACAACAACATCCACAGAAGGATCAGCAGTAGGCGTAGGTGAAGGAGGTTCATAAGTATCACGTCCCATCTCAAAACCTTGTTGAGGAAGATCATTGCCTTGGGGAGGCTGGAAACGGAATTCCTTGCCATCCTTGTCAACCAAACTATCCACCATTGGGTTGAAGGAAAGCTTGCCAGAGAATGCCATGGCTGTTACAAGCTAATCATTATGTTAAATGTTGATCCATCACCTTGAGCATGTATTTTTTCTTACCTCTGGAGCAGCCAAAAAGTTCATGGTCTTTGGATTACCATCATTTCTGCTGCGGAAGTTGCGATTGAATGAAGTCATGATGGCATTTTCTTCCTTCTTGCTCTTGTCAACATCCACACGCTTCCACTATGATTGATTCACCTTTAGATCATCTATCTATTTTTTTACCTCTTTATCATTGACATCTTACCTGACCAATACAAGGACCACAGGCATTGGCAAGCACTTGAGCACCAACACTTTCAAACACAGCTGTTTGACCATCACGTTCAATGGTAGCACGAATTTGTTCTGAACCAGGAGTGACCAAAAAGTTGGACTTTAAAGGAATGCCTGCTTTGCTAGCTTGTTCCACAATGGATGCAGCACGTGACATGTCTTGATAGGAAGAGTTGGTACAGCTACCAATAAGACCAGCAGACAATTCATCCTTCCATCCATTTTCCTTGACAACATCCTTGAATTTGGAAAGAGGAGTGCTCAAATCAGGAGTGAAAGGACCATTGATATGGGGCTCCACTTCAGAGAGATTGATTTCAATCACCTTGTCATATTGACATCCTTGATCAGCAGCAAGATAATGAGCATTGGCATCAGCTGCCTTTGCAACTGGAGAACGACCAGTGGCAGCAAGGTAAGAGCGCATGCTGTTGGTGTAAGGGAACAAGGATGTAGTAGCACCGACTTCAGCACCCATGTTGGTAATGGTAGCCATACCAGTGCAAGAAAGACTTTCAACACCTTCACCAAAGTATTCGATGATATGTCCAGTACCACCCTATAAAGTATACTATCAGTATTCTCTTCTTAATGATTTCAGCATTATCAACATACTCGAACAGTAAGTAGACCAGCAAGCTTAAGAATCACATCCTTTGGACTAGCCCATGGATTCAATTGACCAGTCAACTTGACACCAATGACATTGGGTGCCTTGAGTTCCCAAGGGATATCGGCCATAGCATCCACAGCATCTGCACCACCAACACCAATAGCAACCATACCCAAACCACCTAATATCCCACATGTCAATCCATATCCTTACTTAGACACCATTGGACCTTACCTGCATTGGGAGTATGACTATCAGTACCCAACATCAAACCACCAGGAGCTGCATAATTCTCAAGGACAATCTGATGGATGATACCACTTCCAGGCTTCCAAAAAGCAATGCCGTATTTCTTGGCTGCACTTTCCAAAAAGTCAAAGATTTCCTTGTTCGTGACAATAGAAGATGCAACATCCTTGTCTGCACCAGAGTGTGCTTCAATCAAGTGGTCACAATGAATAGACGATGGAACAGCAGTGGTGCTCATGCCAGAGATCATGAACTGGAGCAATGCCATTTGAGCAGAAGCGTCTGTTAAAGTAGTTGTCCCTTTAGGTTAATACCAGATTCACCTTACTACCACTCTATTGTTTCGCTTACCTTGCATAGCAACACGATCTACATAATAAAACAAACCAACCAATCAGTCCATCCATCATGATCATCTTCTCTTCTCTGTATATTCTTACCAGGTGACAACTTGAGATAGGTTTCACCACGTACAGGAACAGTTTCTTCTGGGTTGGTCAAGTGAGCATAGACGATCTTTTCAGCCAAAGTAAGAGGTCGATTATCAAGGATACGACGCACAGTGGAAAGCTTTTCATTCAATTTGGTATAAGGAGGAGTGATAGAACGACAATCTTTCTCAACCACAGGTTTGATGGCAGTGGCAAATGTGCGATGATGAAGACGGATAGGTGAAGGGACCTGAGTTGAATAATTTAGCTGGGTGTGATCTCATCTGCATTGATGAATGAATAGAATTTACCCTTTTAAGACTTTGTGAAAGATAGGCGCTCATGATGATGGAAGAGTGGGGAGTAAAGGGAAAAGAGAGAGAACAAGAGAAACTTTTGAATTGTTTGACACCTGTTGACGTTTTAGGGATCTCAAAGATGATCCAATTGGGGAAGGTAACAAATGATTGAAACACGGGCAGTCATAGTCTCCATCTCCGCTTTCAAGCGAGATTATCAGCAATCTGCAATCAAATAATGTTGTTTATTCTCTCTCTCTCTTTTTTTGACTACAGTGATCCGCTCTTGACACTTGTACGCTTGCTGGATAACTTGTTATCAGCTTGTTTCTGAGACTTTGTACCATTGTTGATTGCTGGAGGAGGAGGTGGTGGTGGTGGAGGTGCTGTTGCTCCCTTTTGTCTTTTACGTTGCTTGGATTCAAACTCATGCCAATCACCATTCACATCCAAAAGACTATATAACATTTGATCAATATCATTCTCTCTAAAAACATGATCCCAACTTACTTTGCAGGCATCACTGCTTCTGGTTCCTCTTTTGTAAAGTAATCAAATTGTAATGCTTGTTCAGCTGTCGGCCGTTTTTCAGGATCCATGGCAAGCATCGCTTCTAACAATTCTAATGCTCCAGGTGACATGGTTCTATATATCATGTTAAAATGATTTGTCTTGTACATGAAATTGCATGTCACTTACTTTTCATACAGTTCTCTGAATTTGTTTGGGTATTGTTCTTTGGGTCGTACCAAATCGTACCATGGTAACTTTGTGATGGAGGGCCACGTTTCTGTGGTAGGTGTTCCCATGGTCTTGTAAATGATGTCCAGTTGGGTGATTTCATCAATGCCATTAAAAACAGGCTTGCCAGCAAAAAATTCAATCATGATACAACTAGAACCATCATGAGTATCATCTCTTTTTCCTCCCCATGTCTTTGCATCTTTACCCTCCACTCCAGATATCCACTGCAGGACCATAGGCTGTTGCGCCCAACAAAAGTTCAGGTGGTCGATACCACAAGGTGATGACGCGATTGGTATAATCATGCGCAGAATTCTTTTGAAATACACGTGCTAGGCCAAAGTCGGCAATCTTGAGCTGACCTTTCTTGTTAATCAAGAGATTGGACCCTAATGCATCATCATAGTGAATATCATGAACCTGAATCAAATATACACACTTTCTACTTACCTTTGATATCACGATGAAGAATTCCCTTTTGATGTAGAAATGCCAGACCTTGAAGCATTTGTTGGACCAAAGACTTGGCATGAGCTGGTTCAAATTTGAAATTGGGATGACTGAGAATACCAGAGAGATCATGATCCATGTATTCGAGCACCATATATACAGATCCTTTGGCTACCATGATCTCTTCCAATTCCACAATACGTTCATGCTTGAGTCGCTGTAACAACTTGATTTCTCGCATGGCTGTGATTGGAAACTAAAACATGGTGTCAATGTCACATGATTCCAATCCAATGTTTCTATATCACTTACCCCATCCTTGTCATTCTTCATCCTGATTCGTTTCAATGCAATCAAGTTGCCAGTTTTACCATTACGTGCCTTGTACACCTTTCTAGAATGATCATGTCAATCCCATCATTTTTCATCCATGGCATTCAACCCAACTTACCCATAATTGCCTTCGCCCACTTGACCAATCTTTTCAAACAAAAGAGCTGGATCATCAGGTGTCTTTGTAGGATAACCGACATCATCCAATACTGAATCAGGCACTCCTCCCATAGGCATCGAATCATTCCAATGACGCGCATCAATTTTTGCTGGTGGTGATGGTGGACGATGTATTCGTTTCTCTTCGACTGGCCAAGATGATGAAGAAGGTGGCTGTTGTGGAACATGTTGTTGAGAAGAATCATTGGAAGTAGGTGCTGAGGATTTGTCATAGTATCCATGGTAATAGCTGTGATAATAAGCAGCAGCAGCAGCAGCTCCTTCAGATGTATTGTAATAGGCTGCATAATCATACTCTGACCATCCATTATTCCATTGATTGTCCTTGTTGCTAGCATAATAGTCATTCCATTGTTGCTGATAAAGTGATGGATCTGCAGTTGGCACTTGCATAGCTGAAGTAGATTGTGGAACAGATACTGGTTGAGAAGAAGATGATGTTGATACAGTAGGAGCAGCAGGAGGAGGAGGTGGTGGTGGATCTGTTGCTTTAGATGAACAAGTGGTTGTGGTGGTAGTAGTGGGAGGATGTGATGATGATGATGAGGAGGATGGTTGTTGTTGTTGTTGTTGTTGTTGTTGATCATGATCATTGGTTGTTCTTCGTCGTTCATGCCTACTACTACGATGATATCTATCATCATTACGTCGACTACTGCTACTGCTACTGCCATGGTCATGATAAGAAGACCTGTTGTTGTTGCTGCTGCTACTCTTCCTGTCTCGACTAGAACGTCTTGAATAAGATCGCCGACGTGAACGATCGTAGTCATGGCGTGAATATCGACTCGACTCGTCTCCATAATTCCTACGCTTCTCATGTCGATGGCTACGGTGTCGATCGTACTCGTCTCTCGATCGTTTACTTCCTGAGCGACCATCGAGAGATTCTCGGCGTTTGTCGTGATGCTTGCTTGTAGCAGGCGATTCGGGTGTTGCTATATTACTTTGCCCTGTCGTCTTTGAAGAACTGGATTGTCGTTCCATGCGTAGGAATGGTATATGTAGAAAACAAAAGAGTATACGCTGTGGAAAGAAAGAGTGGTTGACCAGGCAATGTGGAAATGGAGTTCATTCACCAAGTACGCGGTTCGGCCTTGTGACTTGCCTATGCAGCCATGCAACTTATCACCCTGTTCTTATTGAACAATGAAGAACATGTAGTATTGAAAAAGATAGTTTATATAAATTACAATTTCACTCGAATGCTATAATGTCTCCATAAGATCCATGGCAAAAGAGCCACTACAGTAATGTATATAAAGCATACAGCTAAGCTAGTCATGGTGGATGCATACAAGGTCCTCATGCTCAAATTCACCAGTCCTGTAAGGATATTAGCCTAATCCAATCCAATGTATGTGTTAGTCTTGAATCAATAAAAGTACCAGTAACATTTACCCAAAGAAAAGTGACAAGACCATTCACATTGACTGCATCCAGCAAGGATGGTCCTCGACCAAGAGCTGGGTACAAGTATTCCACCCATACAAGCCATCCCAAGAGAGTCAAATTGAATGCAACTACCCAAATAACATAAGGAAGATTGGCCTAATGATGTGGTGTGTTAGCTAAGCTTGATATGGATTGATCCTTGTTTCCCTTACCATCCGCCTTGATACTTGGAACATTTCATTTTCGTCTCCGATGCATAAACACCACCAACATCCAAGCAAAGCCCATAAACCACATGCTTGTACCATTAAATAGATACCAACATGCTTTGAGTTGGGCGCGTCTGATTTGATACCAAGCCATCGGATCAAGGATGATTGAGAAAGATCGTTTCGGAAAATAATCATGCCAGAATCCAATCCAAGCAAGAAAATAGCCACATAACCTATTCATCCCCCAGTTCAGCTATTTGCCATGTCCTTATTGAATACACACGTACCAGTAAAGCTGCAGATGCCTTCCTTGTTAGCACTCAAGATATCAACACGTGGAGCATCGAGAATCCATGATTGTAATCCGTTATAAAGAGCAAACTGATAGGCTGAAGATGAATAAGTATCCACGTGATAGATGAATCATTCTCATGCTGTGTACCTGAAGCAATCATCATAGCAAGTACAGAAAAGGAAATCCATTGTCGCATGAAGCTAGCCAGTGTCACAAAGGGTGGTAAAAATCCAAGAGTAAAGAAAAAGTTCCAATGTAGACCATATTCTGAAGTGTGTTCCTATATCACATAGGTTACTTTATGTCGACATAATCTGTATCTATCAAGGTACCTGGTAATCGACTCCTTTGGTAAGAATGAAACGAAGAAAGCCGAGAATAAGAATTGGAAGAGCTGATCTGAAAGCTTTGATCATAGCCATCACACGAGACACTGGTTGTCGATTGAGATACGCTCTTGATGCCACAATGCCTGAAGAGAATACCACAGATCCTACACCAACATCCATCTACCAATCAACAATGAGCTTGTCATTCATTCAATCAGGACATGAACGTATTTACCAAGGATGTGCCAAATGTTTCCACCTTTGCAAATCGACGTGGAAAGATAGGGAAATCCACAGCTAAAATAGCCATGCATGTGACCAGCATGATGCCTGCTCGGTATACTGTAAGATAAGACTTGTAGAATTGACTTGATTCTGGTGCTTGTGGCGGTGATTGGGTGACACGAGAGAATAGAAATGAAACGGATATCAAAGCAAGTGTAACCAAGATAGCATGATCAGCAGCGACTGTTTGACTGAGCAACACTGGTATAACATAAATGGCTATTTGTACAAAAAAGTTTTGGCTTGGAATGCTCGAATGGAGTTGCAAGATGGACCAGAGTAAATGAGAAGCCTAACAATAAAAGGAACCCTGATGAGCCATTGGTTCCATGGGACAAGTGAACAAGACATACCACGAGTGACGAGACAACTACAAGTATTTCAGTTATAGAACCACCTGTGCAATTGGACACCCAAGCTTCTTGAGCGCTTTTGTATTCCTCGTCGTCGCGAAGCATGAAAAAGGAACAAGAAAGCACGTGGTCAGCAACCCTTCAGATATTAAATCCCGACACATCCACCTTAGACTTTGTAAGCAGATAAAGTTGTCATTGCATGCTATGATTCGACTTTAATAAAAGCAATGTATTACAAACTATGCTACTACTGTAATGTTCTTGTTCAAGCTCTTGTTTCCATTTCCATTCTTTGGGACATTCTTTTTCTTTTCAGGCAAAGTTGCTGCTGCTGAATCACTACTAAACTGGTTCCACAAGCGTTCAAATTCCTGCTCAAAAGCCTGGACACAGTCTGGTACATTGGTGATGATGATATTTTCCTGGTTGTAGTAACGAGCACTAGAAAAAAGCATGAATGTGTGAAACGATAGTAGACAATAAAGGCAACTTACTGCTTGGACCAGTTGTAGCTTCCAGTAATCAATATCTTGCCATCAATGATTGCAAACTTGTTGTGCATAAAGTCATCACGGCTACACCATGTGGTTAATGCTTCTTTTTATACATCACCCTTTGAAGAAGACTTACTTGCTATCAGTCCTGTAAGGGATGCCATGCTTTTTATGCAAACGCTTGACATCGGAATATTCGTTTTGAATGGTTTGATCATCCGAAATAATACGTACATTCACATTGCGTTGCTTTGCCTTGATCAATGCATCGGCCACGTGATCATCTGTGAAGTTGTAGATGCAAACATACAATGTTTCTCTTGCAGCGTAAATCACGCTAATGAATGCCTGGATGGATATACATATAAACAAGTGAACATTCAATGACACCATGTACTACTTACATCAAAGCTCTTGCCAGTATAGTCAGGAAAGAAGAATGGTTTGACGAACAAGACACCTTCAGTTGATCCAGTCATCTTTTCTACAATGGCATCATAACCAGCACCTGGAGCAAGTGATCCTTGTTTGTTCTTTTGACCTAGTTTACGACGTGATTCTGCTGTAGAATTTCTTGACACATCGGATTCCCCGCCATCTGTCACGCTGCCATCTGTTGTAGCCGAGTCATATCCACTATACCATGATTGAGGAGCTGTCAAACCGCCTTGATTCAAGGTATTATCTCCATTAGCAGCAGCAGTAGCTTTCTTGTTATTTCCACCACGTCTTGGCTTTCTTCTCTTCTTCTTTTTGGAGGATGTTGCAGCAGCACTGATATCGGATTCTCCTTCCGAAACTGCAGTACCGTTCTGCCGTGTGATGGTCAATGTCCGTTTCACAGCTTGCTCCATGTCTCCTTCTTCATAGGGTGATACCACAATACCAGGGAATGTAGGCTTAGATGATGGTTTCATCCCTCTTGGCTTAGATGCTCTGGGAGCTTTTGCACTAGATCCCATGGCGCCATAAGTACCTTGTGTCACCATGGATGATGATGAGGAGCCGATGACAGTGTGAATGATGCAAGTATGTAACCAATCCATAGCATGTTTCTCCTTGTCACCAACAGCTGATTTTGCAGCATCAAACAATGCATTGATCTTTTGGGTTGTACCTTGATTGGCAGTCAGTTCCTTTAGGCGATGAAGTGCACAGCTCTTTAGTTCTTGATCCTCTTCAAGATAACTAGCAAAAGGAGTTGTCTGATGATGATATTTTGGAATGAATCAAGACCATGCTTTGATACAAGTGTATATACGTACCATGACCATGAGTTCTTTCACATTCTCGGCTTGCATCACATCCGCTAATGATGCAGAGCTCCTTTTAAAGCCAAGACAGCACAAACTGGAAAGGATATCCTTCATGGTCGTTGTGTATAGGAAAAAAGGAAGATGATAGCCGGCATAACGAGCCCTTGTCCCTTATAAAACCAAAAACTGTGTGTGACCCAGCAATGAAAGCTATGGAAAGCTTCACCAACTGAAAAGCTAAGCCCACGTCAAAGAACAAGTGTCATCATGTCCCATTTGTCTCTATCCACTCCTGCATGAAACCAACTTTTGCTCTTTCGAAACACGTAAAACCATAGCAACCTATTCTCCCACACGTGGCTCTACTACCCAATCTTGCAAATAAAAAGAAGCAATGTTCCAAATGGCACAATGGTGGCATGGAGTATTGAAAACAAGGCTTGTATTGACATTGGGATTGTGAATCTACTCTAGCCAAAGGGGTGAGGAGTGTAAAAGAGCAATTCATCTACTCTGCAATATAAAGGATGTCGTGTAACTAGCCACAAGAGCATAAATAGTAATCGCCCTGCTTCCTTGCTCGTGTTTCCACCTTCTCTTCTTCTTTATCACTATGAGCGGATTTCCTGTTGACACCTACTTTACTATCAAGTCGCAAAAGAACTCATCCCTTTTGGCTGTCAAAGCTGGCAGTACTGATGTCAGTACACGATATTGTAAAGCTCTCAAACACGCTTCTGACTCTCTTTTTTTACTATCCAGTCTGCTGCTAACGTAGTCATTGCCGCTCAGGCAAGTAAAAGGATCATCTTTATGTCATATACCCGACTGACTTTTTTCCATAGAACGATGATGATATCGATAGCCAGTTGTGGACTTATGATGATGGATTCCTTACAAACAAAAAATCAGGATTGGGTATGTGGTAAAAGAGTGTCGTGTCAACAAGGGTAACTAAAACATGATGGATGACTAGTGTTGGATGTTGCTGGTGGTAAGTACAATCGACTTTATAGATCGAATCTTTCTTAACAGACACACTTGTGCATGAACCAGGCGACCTAAAGTCGGAAGCCAATGTCATTCAATACGAGCGTAAAATGACCATGTAAGACTCCACTTTTTGACTCGTTTCTTTATATACTCATCTTTATTTAGGACATTGAACCAACGTTTTGGACATCGTGATGGCTTTATTTACGCTCGTGCTGATCCTCGCTTGGTGCTTGATATCAAGGTACGGGACATGGAATGAAAAAGGAAAAGGATTGGCAACTGAGTTTTCTTTTAAATAGGGTGCTGAGGATAAGGACAACACTTCGGTCATTCTTTACAAGCGTAAAACAGATATTGATAATGCCAACCAGCAATGGCAGGTGGAGCCATACGAAGGCTAATGTTTGCTTCAAGATATCAATAAACCATGAGATTCCTCTTTGCAGAGTATACCATGAAGCACTTTTGTGTTACATTGTCCTACTGTAACTTCAAGCAGCCAAGACCCTGTGCAACTGAACAAGCATTTGAAAGAATGTGTGCCATGACACATGGAAGATTTATTGGCTCTTCTTATGCAGTGGAATAGGTTCTATAGAATGTGCAGCACTGAAAGTGGAGAAAGAATGTCGAGATAAAGTGGATGAAGTAATCGATCTTGTGGAAAATACAGAAAGGCCACTGTACTTTGTCAGCGAGTACTTTCATACTGCTTAAGTCTCCCCTGTGCTCGTTGGTGACTTCTGATTGCTGTTCCTTTAGTATTTGTCTTGTATAAAACATCCACCAGTATCATCCATACATGCGTGCCAATGTTTGCATCTCTGTGCTGCATGCCGATTGCTTCCTTGTATCAATGAGATGTTGTCCGTCATCAACAACGCCATATAATAATCCATTGTCAGTTTACAGTAGGGCATCGATATGTGTTTTCTGATCTTGCTATGCATGCTGATACTTGTTGAGCCAATATGCAAGGGCATTGATAGCGATATTGATGAAGGAATCCTCTGGCTGATCGCAAAATGTTATTCATTTCTTCAATAAGCTCTCCTTATATCTAAGTTTGGTTTTGGTGCTTGTCGAAGTAGCGGAGGTCCAAGAATTGCAAGTGCTCTTCATGATGATCGTACTGCATTGGGACGTGGTAATGGTGGTGTATCCAAAATGAGAATTGATTGAAAAGATGCTGTATTAGAATGTGAAGCTTATAGTGAATCAACATGTTGACTGATAAAGGTGAAGATGTCCGCGATAAAGCTTGGGAAGCAGCAACTAGATCGGATGGCTCCATTGGGTGTATCAATGATGTAATAGCTGTCGTCTGTGGATGTTGCACTTGATCATTGAGATCTTGGATGACTTGTGGAAGACAAATCACAATGCTGAAGCTGTCACAGTAATCACATGATCACTGTATATCTTGTTGGCGCAATTGATGACAATTCGAACCATGTACACCATCAGAAGAACGAGTAGCGGTATGCTGTATCTTGGATATTGGAGTTTGATCGATGGCACATGACACATGCTGTCGTCTGACGATCAGTGATAGATTGTAGTGCCTGAACAAAGTTGCTTTGTAGACAATATCCTGTTCGTGAGACCATAGTGATGTCAGCAATGCTCTTCAATAGTAATGATCACTGCCATCCACAGCGTAGGATCATGTAAGGGCATAAATGTTGTCGGATTCCAGTAAGAATGCAATAAGTATAGTCCATATTTTGGCGGTGCTCATTGTATAGCTGAAATGACGATCATATGGTGATGAAGTCGTTGCTAATATCAACAGCAGTAAGAGTATGTTCTTGTGTTGCTTGATCATCTGCCAGCCGTGTCTCTTGACTTTGTTGACTTGGCTGTGTACTTTGACTTTCTGATACTTTTTGAAGCTCTCGCTTGTAATGACCTACTTTGCTATGCCAGTGATTTGAAATGACATATTGTAATACCCAATCAGCTACAGCTCGATCGACAGGGACACAGGATGTAACAATATTCTTGACAGCAAGCTCACGCACCAGTTTTCGGTACTTGTCATCCAATCTACTATCAATCCACATGGTGCAAAATGGCTACCAAGAGCTTTTGACAGTGTGAGCAATCAAAGAAGAGATAGAGGAAAGAAGAGGGGACTAGTATGATGTGTGGCAACATTCTTATTTATTTACATATGGATGGGCGTGTGAATTTCCTGTGCTTACAACATTGGAATGATAAATGCTCGTTGGAAATATACACAAGTTGATAGAGTGTTGTATGGATAGGTAAAGTGACAAGAAGATGCCTGCGAAGTCTATCTACTACTAGACGATGTATGCTTATAGAGGAGCAATGACTTCAATCTGATGCTATATGTCATTTCCAGTGCTATTGGTCATTTTCTATGCTTGTATACATGCGCTCATTACAAAAGAGACTTGCTATTGTCAGGCTATAGTGGCAAGTGCGTAAGAAACAATGATCCAATCACATGATTTCAGGCATCAAGATCTGGGTATGAATAAGGTGCAAGAAGCATGAAACAAAGAGCAAACACCGCGCATTTTCTTTTTCTCTCTATCAGTCCATGGAGCGCTATCTTCGACTCAATCTACAAGCAAGCTTACGTTCCAATTTCAGTAAAGCAGCCTATACATGTCTGGTAGATGGAAGCGTACACCATGTCATTCCACTTGTAGCTTCTTGATTCCTGTTTGCTCCAATCGAGACTCTTGGTGCAACACACAAATCCATGGATACTTGGTGGGACGTGTCATACCGATGAAACCATCAGCTTCAACAACTTTTGTGACGCATTGCACCTGAAGGTGGGCTTGTTTCGCATCAAGTGATGATTTTGGATCAGCACTTTCTCTATGCACACTGGTGAATGATGACTTTAGCATCAAGCAATCCCTACATCACAAGCATACAAGGGACAATTAAGCCAAACTATCGGATGGATGAACGCGGATGGAATGGCCATTCACAGGTAATCATAGTAGCAGCAGTAGTGATGGCGATCCATTTAGGTCTGATGAATCCTGTCTTCTTATTGCAGATCTTTCAAGGTTCCTTTTTTGATACATGGATGATGATGATATGCATGCGCCATTCTTCAAGAGCACGATCAACGAGACATTTCGTGAACCAGAGATCATCACTAGTTGCAGGGATATGTCGACATGAATCACAACCAAGCGCGTTCAAGACCTGTAGCCATCACGGTGGTTCATGCTTGGATATAGTGTAGTTTATTGTAGGATAGTAGTAGTTCTTGTTTTTGAAATGAAAATGACTAGATCAAAGATGAATTCAAGCACATGATTTACTGAGCCCTGTCAATCCAAACAAAATCACAGTGTGATTCAAAATGCAGAGTATGTAGCATGCTCTTTGGATGATACCATCCAGTAATTAAGCTTTCGAGTATAAGCCATAGTGTAGTAGCAAGATCAAGAAATGTCTGGAAGGAATCGGAGATACCCTTTACAGTTAATTATCCCAAATCAATCGTCTATTAGGCAAATACCGCCATGATTTCTCCCGAATGATTTCCAAACTGTTCTTTTTGTGACCCATGAATCCAGGCAAAAGGATGAACTGATCGTAAGGAATGTTTGGTTTCATGGGGCTTAGATGATGGATCATGCATGATAAAACCAAGCCTTGGGCAAGTAGTGCGCGGAAAAGCGGTGACACACGTAAATCCTTGGCTTCGGGTTCGGCAGTTTTCAATTGCCGTGAAGGATGGCCTGTTCTCCGATTTTGAGTCATATGGAAAGTGAAACACACTATATAAAGCAAATCATGGTTCCTTGGACTTGTTCAGATCAAAATATTTTTTTTCTTCTCTTTTCTCAACATGACAACTACTGAACAAGTCCTTATTATTGGTGGTGGTCTTGCTGGTCTTGCACTTGGCAATGTACTTGAATACCATGGTGTCCCTTATACTGTATTTGAACGTGAAGCATCTCCTTATGATCGATTACAAGGCTGGTCTTTAAGTATGCATTTTGTACTGCCCAAACTTGCTGAATTGATCGATCCTGCCAAATGGGCTGAATTTGGTCACCGTACTGCAGTCAATCCTGAAGATCCACATAATGTCTCCTTTGCACTAGTGGATGGTGCTAGTGGTAAACCTTTTATGCAACGTGGAGGACCTAATCTTGGTGCTGGTGTCTATCGTGTCAACCGAAAACGACTTCGGGATTGGTTAGGAGAAGGAATTAATATCGCTTGGGGAAAACAGTTTGATCATTATACACAAGAACAAGATGGTGGTGTCACGGCAGTCTTTAAGGATGGTACTCAAGTCAAGGGTCGATTGTTGATTGGTGTGGATGGTGCCAACTCGGTCGTGGCACAGCAAAAACTTGGCAAGGTGTATGATGAATGTACCAGCATTCATCCTGTCAAAGCTTTGGGTACTCAGACCATCATTGACGCAGAGTTACGCAAGAAAATTGTCGAGTTGTCTTCAGCTTTCATGATTGCATTTGGACAAAATCCTTCTTCTGGTGGTCCTACTACATGTTTCTTTACATCATTGAGTGATGTTCTCAGTGAGAATGAATATGCCATGCAGTGGAGTGTCTCTACGATTGATGATGATTTCAAGTTTGCTGATACCGATGCTGAACGTCTTGAACAAGCCAAGGATCTTTTAAAAAAAGCAAACTTCACTGGTCCTCTTGCTGAGATGGCTTTCAACACAAAGGGTGATACACCTACTATTGGCTTACGACTACGTGAACGTACACCTCCTGAAAACTTGGCTACTCTTGGACCTAATAATGTTATTCTTGTTGGTGATGCTGCACATGCAATGACCATGTTCAGAGGAGAAGGTTGGTATTTTAAAAGGTGGATGAATAAAACGGATACTAATACAATGGTTCTATTATTGTAGGTGCTAATCATGCTATCATGGATTCACTTGTACTTGGCGAGCAGTTGATCAAATTATACAAGGATCAAGTCACTTTAGAAGAAGTCCTCGATGTTTACTACAAGGAAATGATACCCCGTGGACGTAAGGCTGTTGGAGAATCTCATGAAGCAGCTTTTACTATGCACCAATCACGTGAAGCTATTGAAGAAATGGTCCGTTCCATCATCAAAAGACATACCAGAGAAGAGTAGATATCAAATCACTTTTAATAATAAAAAGAAGAACATAGGATATTAGGTTTATTATGGGATATAACTATACTATAAGTTTATCAGAATCATTGGATTCATGACGCCTACGAGGGGGTGGTGGCATGCTGGATCGTGCAATGGGAGATTGTCCTCGTGCAGCATTCTTTGTATTCAAATAAGTGATAGCTTCATCTTCCACCAGATCACCAATGCCAACTAATTCGGATATGCTATACCCTGTTGCTGGATCCACAATACCAGTATCTGCTCCATTTTGTAATAACAATTCAGCCATAGGAAACAAGTGTTCTCGATCATCATGATCCAACGCTACACGTCCATGTAAGAGAGAAAAGTGGATTGGGTATCGAACAAGATATTCGGCTGTTTTCAATGATAGACTCTTTTCCCAATCATGTTGTTCTTGGTCATCATCAGAAGTGCTGATAGGTATCCGGATCACATTCTTGTCATCATGTCGGATTGCATTGACATCAGCACCAAGAGCAATCGCATGCATGGCAGCGGGTATATCATCCTTGTCAATGGCGTCAAAGAGTAATGCTTGAGGATCATCATTATTGGTATGTTGAACAAATGCACGCTCGACGTATTTCGCCTGAATGAATCTCAATTTGGTGTTACGGGTATCATCAGGTTTGGGACAAGTTATGTTGCTTTGTGCTGAATCAGTAGAAGTGGTTGCTGATAATGATGATTCCCATATAGCATTGGATCGACCGTTGCCAAGTGCACGTAATAAAGATACAATATCAGGTGTATAGGATGCGCTATCCAGTGTCAAGGATCGTACTTTGGAAATGTGTGTACCCAAGGATCGATGAATACCAGAACATTCTAAAAAGATGATAGATTAGTACCATATCAAGTATGGATGTAAAATGACTTACCAATGCAAAGCAATATACCAAGATTCAGAGAACACCATTCAGGATTTGGATCACCACAATCAGCACAATAGCCATTGGAAGGATCTTGTTTCAACTTGGATAACAGCTCAGTATTGGGAGTAGCATCAGTGACAGTGTAATTGTTGAAAGGTTGTTGATGAAGAGAAGGTGACTTTCCAAAGCTAAGAGTTGACCATCGAAAGCGTTGATGATGTTCAGTGGATGTTGTATCAATGTTGGATGATAAGAAATCTTGTGCTGCTATTCCCAAACTATCTCCACTTTGTCGTTTTAATCCATTGCGAAGAGCACCACTCAATGATCGAACATGATTCCTGCTTCGTTTGCTACTAAGTGTGCCATTATCTCCATCTGCTGTTGTTGCTGCTGCTGCTGCTTCCATGGCTGGCTTAGAAAGCTCCACTGAACTTCCCATCCCATTCAATAAACTTTCAATAGCATTGTTGATAGTTGCAATCCAACTTTGCATCTCTTCATGTGAAGTCGCTTGATAAACACGTCGAAATTGATTGGTGATCACTTCAAAACAGAATCTTCTCTCAGTGTTGCGTGCTTCTCGTGCTGTTGCAAATCGTAAATTGATAGGATCAATGTGTGTCTGTAATTGTCCTTTCCAGTTGCTGTATTCATGTAATTGTCCTCCACTCAATACGCACCAATACTTGTGCCAGTTGGCTGCAGCACCTGATGCTTTATCAAATGCACTGTGTTTGGATGGTTTGGATGTTGCAAACAAGAATCCTTCTTTACGCCGTCCACTGATATTGATCAATTCTCGATCTTGTTGCTGCAAATCACGAATGCCACGAAACTTATCTTGATCATGTGCTGCTGCAGTAGATGGATCAAGATCAGATTCAACTACTAAAAGTGATGGTGGTGACTGTACCAAGGGTTGTTGTTGATCGAGTGATGTCCTTTGCTGACAACTTGATTCATCCAATTTGCCTTCCAACATTTTACGCTTTTCATGTCGTTCCTTGTAGACCTGATTCTGCTCACGCGATGCATCTGCCATCAAAGAAGCCAACTGATCCAATCCTGCTTTGTATGGTTCGAGTGATTCAGCCATTGTCTGATAAAACGCATGTTGCTTTTGCTGATAACTGAACAGATGATATAGGAGCTCCTGATTCTTTTTGCCACCATGTAGATCCATCAAGAAGCTGTGATAATCAAAACGAACAAGGTCGAAATGTTGTTTTTTCTTTTGCTGAATGCCATCATCTTGCTCAGTCTTTGTCTTTAGATATTTGCCAAGATTGCTGTAATACTCTTTGCTCTCTTCTTCAAACTGACGTCGATGCTGTTCAGCTGTTTTGATATCCATTTGATACAACTTTTCAAGTGGATCAAGTAAAAGAGACTGCATCGAATGTTCTAATCGTTCCCACTGTTCATGCATCTTTGGCCACGAGTCGTTCAGATAATGGGTGAAAAGTGGTTCAACACTCGATATATCTCGCAACACATCCACAAACTCGGTATCCGCCTGAAGTAAAGCTCGTTTGGCTTCCAATGACGCCATGGCTGCTTTCAGTATTCGCTTGACATTGGCTTTTAGTGCACCTGTACGTCCCTCCAATTGAGTAATAGTGGCTCGAAAGAGAGGACCATCCTCCAGATCCATGGTAGCAGTCTCGGAACTTTTGATGGATGGTGCCGGATCAGACATGCTTTCTTGGTCAAAGTGAACAAAGGAAAAAGAAAAGCATCCCGCAGCGTGTCACTTGAAACATCGTGCTTTCAGCATAAAATCGGTAATTGACTTGTCAACTCATACCTAATTGATCCTCTTCCCCTTTTATAGCATAGTTTTGGTTCAAATAGTAGCTTGGACCACATCCTTTCCCTACCAATAAACAAGTATCGACATTAAGCTTACAGTTGATCCACAAATCAATGTCACCTTCATATCCAAATTAGGAGTGTCACCTAACTAAGGCAGGAGATGTTACTTCTTCTTGCCTTCTTCTTGATCTTTTGTTGTCGAGCTTCATAACATGCTATTTCAGATAAGGAAAAGTGATGAAGGATAATAGCCATGATGACATACATGAGCAATAGACCCGCGGACAACATCAAGGAAATGTAACAACCAACATCCAAGTGCACAATAACATTTATGAAATCATTGCAAAAGCTATCTAAGTGTCACTTCTATTCTAAAAATGCTTGTAAACAAAATATGTTACTCGGAAATAAGCTGAAACTTTGGACATTTATGGTTTGGAACACACTTAGGCTTCTCTCCATAATATTCATAGCAGCAAACGTAATCATAGCCTTCATGATCGAGCTGACATTGGCGGTGACTGGAGCATGGGCCTGAGGAACTGGATTTGCGGGGTTCGCAGGGCTTTCCCGGATTGGTGACCATCGAACCACAGCATAGGTCTCTTCCTCCAGTGGGGATTTCACCTTCTTTTTTGCAGCGCTTAACTTTAGCTTCTTTTAATTCGAGCTCCAGGTAGGGTATGATTGTAGGATCGGTATCCATTGTACATTTCTTGTACTTTTGTGAAAGATCATTCGGGGTGGATTCCCAACAAGGATATGGCGTAACGCAAACTTTGTCTCGGGGACGTCTACACCTGCAAAAATAGATAAGATCCTTGTTTGGGTTGAAGTCAATGGAATATCTCTCTTTCAGACAACGTCGAAAATTGGTAACGCGAAAGTAGGCATGGCAAATGCCGATGAAGAACATAAAGGCAAGTACAGTTGCACACTACAGTAGTATATACAAAAATGCTATAGGATTAGTCACTCTTCATATAGTCAGTGATGTAAGGGAGTCAAATGTGATATACCTTCATGATGTGATGTAATATGGTAATCCTCTTTTTCTCTTTCAACGTTTGGCTTTTATACTAAATAGCATATGCACTTGCTCCTTAACCGGTTACTATTTTGCATCTTTTTCTCAATATCAAGGTTAATAGGCGCACACGGAGCTCGTTGTAGTGTTTATCGTTTATTGATCAGCCAGTACACATATGCATTTCGCAGAGAATGATCGAAACATGAGTAATGTTCCAGCCAATACCAATCTACATCTAGTAAATAATATGACTGAATAGACTTTTTTCACCAAATCAAAGGCCTTTTGAAAGTGACATAGTCATGTACATCTTTCTTACAAGTGCGTAGGCTTACTGTAGGCCAAGAAATCTTGAAAATTGACGCCACATTCCTGCAAGGGGATCTTTGCATGCATTTGATCGGATGCCATCATCCAATGTCATCATGATCACAGTCTGTTCATCAACTTTATCTATGCACGCCTTTCTCCCCTGCGTTTGGAAACACTGGATAATACTACGCCGCCCTGCATTGTTGCTCTGATTGAATGAAAGGATATACAACAATATTCTGATTGTATGGAGCGATTGACATGTCATATTATAATACTTAAACAAAAGCACTGAGAGGAAAGGAATGTTTTGATCTTCAAGCATACATGGAAGAGAGATATGCACGAGAACCATGGAATGCATCAGTTGCTGCACTGTTTTGTCTTCCTGAAAATGGCATAAAAGTAGGAATAAAGTCTTGTATTTGATGATGATTATCCCCACCTGTGAGAAACCTATTGATATCGGGATTATCTTTGAAACCGAAATAAGACTCTAATACGATTGCTATTGCTATGAGCTGCAGGATGTTGTGTCACTCTCCTGTCTTACAGGAGCGATCCCAACGCCCAATTTGGACTGCATTTCCACATTTTCCATGCAGTATTTCTAAGGTACTCAACTCCACAAGCCTGCACATATCAATGAGATCAGGGTCACGCATCATTATAGGAGCTGAGAAATGGTTGAACAACACAATGTTGCAGTTGTCAAAGTGATCCTTGTTGCAAGGTGTGTCAAAGTTTGATGACAATTACATGACTGATAAGCTGCAAAGAGGATGACGACTATCACTGTCATTGAATAGGGCGCCAAGTATGTAGGATACTTGCATGATAGCATCAAACATAAAGACAATTTGTCAAGTATACAACACCAAAATGACCAGGTGCTTTCTATACAAGTTTCGTATCTTCAAGACCAATATGCATGTAAAGAATAGTTTAATAAGGTAACGAACAGTAAGGCTATATTTGTATTCATCTATCTACTGTTTGTCCAAAAGAAAGGCTGCAGGACAGGTTACTAAAAGTAAAAGATGTCGTTTGAGAGAAGCAAACATCAACTACTGCCATAAATATTGTTATGGCAGACAAGTGTAAGAGAAGGTGTAGTGTCGCCTACACCAGCTGCATGAATCGGCGAGCCAAATTGCCTTGGACCTGGATCCATCTTCTGCTTCTCCTCTGCCAGTTTACTTTCTCTCTTCCATTACGCTTCTCCACTTGGACAGCTCCACCAGTTACGCCAATCGACAATCTGTGTACATTGGAGCAGCTTCCTACCAGCATGTCAAGCCAGCATTCAGCTTGAAGAGATACAATTTGACTGCATGACCAGTGAATGGAGTGTTGGCACCTTGTTTACTCTATTACAACGCACGCCTTTTTGACACCACACACTTTGCACTCAACTACCACAGTCAGGCGATACAAGGTCAACTTCAGCATCTACCTTTGGTTTTGTTGTTTTGTAACCTGCTGTTTCGTATACACAAGCTAGTTGTGCAGCCTTTATTTTATGTGAGCAACAAAGGAGACAATATCACATGGGTACAACTTGATGGTTCAAACCAAGAGGAAGACTGTGTCACAAGATACAAGGTATGATCTTACAAGACTGGATGATGTGGAAATATGTGACAATACTCGAGATGTCCAAGATGACAAAGAGTTCCTCTCAGAGTCAGACACACACTTCCAATGAAGAGCACAATGAGCACACAAAGCATCAACTGCAACAAGGCATTAGTACCTTATGGACATTGTTATCGAGGTAGTAACATGGAGGAAATGGATCAGGAAATGCGTGGTATTGACGTCAGAATCCTTCTATGTAATGGCCATGTAGCATATCATTTCCGTCAACAATACAGTATCAGTTAGCGCCATTTCTACATCATCAAGAATCTCTTTGATATCAATCACGATGATGGATAGCATCCATATCAGCAACTTCATCTCACTGGGCAGTTAGTACGATCGCTTTTACAACATTCACAACAGTAAGCACGGGCTCAATTTCGATATGTACCAGCAAAATATTGATGTATATCTTTCGAAGCATAAGGCTGGATCCGTCAACGATCACAGATCATGGTTATTATCTAGCCGATATGACAAGAATAAAGGTGAAACTAAAGAATGAATCATGGCGTACTACTAAAGTACTGATCATTGTCTTCAATAGTATGACATGGGAGAGTATCCTCACAGCAACACAATGCAGCCAAAGAGCAGCACCATATCACAATGTACCAGCACATGGCTTGTATTCAGCTACTCGAGCAACATACAATGAAACTTCAACACAGGTACATGATACAGGCGAAGATAACGTGTGCTTTGACTAGCGGTCTATTGACAATAGCTTTGGTTTATCTCTTTTGAAAGTGTGTTTTGGCCTTGACAAGATTACTTCTTGCCCAGTGGATGCTACGACATTCTTGATTCAGGACCAGCGTCCGACAGCATCATTGTATTTCTTTACCAAGATGATGCAGCACCAGCAGGGCTGTCAAGTTGTACTCGTATGCAGTGGATGGGAGCATTGGATGGATCTATTCTTTTCATGCAAACAGAAGCAGTTGACATTATTGCTCTCTTTGACACCAATCAAGTATCACTTTGGAATATATGTTACACTACACATTTCATTGATCAGCAGCAGGATTAGATGGTAAGGATACACTTGAGCAGTAGATATCTAAAGACATAAAGCTAATATCATCATGCTATAGGATACATGACACAAACCCATCAATATACCATCGAGCTCTTTCATACCACATGTCGACTCCATCATTTGACGCAACTACTTTGTCATACGGATCATGCATACTGGTAAGGATGTATTGTATCTCAAAAGCACCAGGTTTACAACTTGTTACTTTCCTAGGGTGTACAACAGACCAGAGTATTGACCAACATCTGTGGACATCGCCTTTGCATCATACGAGCCAGACATTCAGGACATATCTGCAGCAGGATCAACACTGTTATGTATGCAACAGTAACATGATTACCTTTGTAAGTGTACACTGCCAAGTAGCCAAACATCATATTGATTTTGTATCCTTTTCCAATAGAGTACCGTCAGAACGGACCTACACAGCAGATACTTTATATCCGGATCAACAAGACAAATTCATTCATCATCTAGCTTAGTACAACTATCTTCAGATAAACAACACACCATGCTTTATTGTTATTGCTATTCTATTTGATCATATTAGATGATGGACAAGGACGACTTGATATATTGGCTTTGTATTGTGTGATTTCTTGTAAGGGCTACTCCGGATTTGGATTATACGCTATGTTAAGCACAGACCTTGAACCATATCCATCACTGACGTGACACTATCCCGATTGGCTGCAATGCAGCTTGTTGGTTATCCTTTTCATTGTCATCAGTCAAACCTGACCCGCCTTAAATCATGTGTCTTTTCAAAACCTGTTTTCCCCACATGATGCTAGTGCTTTACACTATGATGACATGGTGGAATGAACGTATAGCCAGCATCAAATGAAGCAATCAGTATCCAAAAGCACACAGTGACACCTGTCGTACTGAAATCATTGTAAAAGCTACAAATAAGGATAGAGCGATAAGAATAAAGAAATGCATCGTCTCACTATCATCACTCTTTTATTCATTTCATGCATTGTGTAATAGAAGGAAAATGGATACATTGCTTGTAAACGAAATATGCACAGGCATTTTTAGCCGGAGAAAAGGTGATTCTTTGGACACTTATGGTTTTCAGTACAGCTGGGTGGTTCATCGTAACCATTCGAATAGCAGCAAACATAATCCCTTCCTTCGTTTTTGAGCTGACATTTCCGGTGACTGTCGCATGGCCCTGAGTTACTTGTATCGAGTAGTTTGCAGGGCTCTCCTTTTCTAGTGAGCATAGGCATACAGCATTTGTCGTCAGGACCTTCAGGTATTTCGCCTTCCTTTTTGCAGGCATGTGCCACACATTTATAGTTTTCACAGCGAGCTTCACCGTAGCAGTATCTGTACTGCTCACAACGACCACCAATTTGGCCGTCTGGGATTTCATCGGTCGTTGCCATCTCACCACACTCCTTGTACTTGCTCAAAAGATCATCCGGAGTGCTGTCCTCTACGCATTTATCTGTTGCAATGCAGAATTTATCTGCAGTAGGATCACAGGAGCAGTCATGATAGACAGAAGGCTTTTTTTCAAGGGATATACCCACGAACTGAAACGCCTGCCGCAACGCCTGCTCTTCAATGGATGTCGGCTGACTCCGTTCTAGACAAGAATCAAATTCTTTCTTATGCAAATAGGCATGGCAAACGCCAATGAAGAACATAGAGACGGCCACGGTTACAGGCTAGAGCAAAAGTTGTCACATGATTAGTTACTCTCCATATGGGCAGTAATGTAAGAAACGCAAGTATGATATACCTTCATAATGTTGGTGAGATATGATAGTCCTCTTTCTCCTCCAGTGTTGGGTTCTTATACTAAATGACATATGCATTTGCTCCTTACCACGGTCACTATTTTGCATTTGTTCCCTACTCCAAGTTCAAAGGGAGACGCAGTTTGTAGGAGTATTTCTCCTTATTGACCGGACACTAGACATGTGCATTTGCAGAAAATAATCAAAGCATGAGCAATTGTCCAGCCATAACCAATCTACATCTAATAAATGATATTGATTGAATGGCCTTTCTTTCACCAAATCAAATCCTGTTTACAGTGACACAGTCATGAACATCTTTCTTACAAAGGTGCAGGCTTACTAAAGGCCAAAAAGGTCTGTGGAAGATATTGACGTCACTTTCCTGCAAGGGGATCTTTGAATCCATCTGATAGGATTCTACCATCCAATGTCATGATAATCACGTCTGTTCATCAACTTTATCTATGCACCCCTTTTTCTGCTGCGTTTGGAAACACTGGATAATACTATGCCGCACTGCATTGTTGCTCAAGTGGCAATTGAATGAAAGGATATATATGCCAGTTGAATGTGTGGAGCCATCGATTTTGTCATCTCATAATACCAGAGAATATAAAGCAGTAAGCGAGAGGAATGACTTGATATCATCATTCAATGCATGCATAGGCGAGAAATATGCATGGGATCGTGGAATTCATCAGTTACTGCACTGTTTTGCCTCCCTGAAAATGGCGTCAAACTAGGAGGAGTGAAGTCTTGTATTCGATGATGATTCCCACCTCTGTGGGAAAACACCTGTTCAGGATGTTTTGAGTAGAAAGATTGGTGCATTGTAAACCATGTATTTGGCAACACCCTTTTGATATTGACATTATCTTTGAAACCGAAATATGATTGCTATTGCTATGAGCTGTAGGATGTTGTGTCACTCTCCTGTCTTACAGGAGCGACCCCAACGCCCAATATGGGCTGCATTTCCACATTTTCCATGCAGTGTTCTTAAGGTACTCAACTCCACAAATCTGCATATATCAAAGAAATCAGGGACACGCATCATTATAGGAGCTGAGAAATGGTTGACAACCACAATTTTGTATTTGCAAAGTGATCCTTGTTGCAAGGTGTGTAAAAGTTTGATGACGATTACATGATTGATAAGCTGCAAAGAGGATGACGACTGTCACTGTCATTGAATGGGGTGCCAAGTATGTAGGATACTTGCATGATAGCATCAAGCATAAAAGACCAGGTTATCAAGTGATATAATACCAAAATGACCACGTGCTTTCTCTACCAGTTCCAAGACCAATATGCGTGTAAAGAACAGTGTATTAAAGCAAGCTATTTCTATATGCAATTCATCTACTCTTTGTCCAAAAGAAAGACTGCATGAGACAGGTTACTAAAAGTATAGGACACTGCTTAAGCCAATGAAGCAACACCGCTTCTGGTGTAAATGTTGTATGGCAGACGTGTAAGGAGAATGTGTAATGTCATCTACACCAGCTGCATGAATCGGTGAGCCAAATTGGGCTTGGACTTGGATCCATCTTCTGCTTCTCCGCTGCCAGTTTACTTTCTCTCTTCCATTACGCTTCTTCACTAGGTCAACTTTACTCAGTTACGCCAATTGACAATCTGTGCACAATCGAGCTACTCCTTACCATCATGTCAAGCCAGCATGCAGCTTGAAGGGATACAATTTGTCTGTATGACCAGTGAATGGAGTGTTGGCACCTTTGGTACTCTATTACAACACACGCCTTTCTTGACACGACACAGACTTACTTTGCACTTTTACTACGCTCAATCGGCACAAGCTTAACTTCAGCAGCTGCTGTGGATTACTTCACTTCACTGTCGTCTTAGGTCCTCTTGTGTCTTGTACAGAAACTTGTTGTGGAGTCTTATATGAGTAACCAGCATTCATGACAGTATTACACGTTGTACGACTTCATGAATCACGCCTAGAGTATGAATACGTGAAACATCATCAGGTATGATTGCCAAGGATGGATACTGTGGGAATAAGTGACAAAATGTGAGCTACAGGATGACATTGACGACTAAGAGTTTCTTGTAAGGATATGGGTATCAATGATGGATTACGTTACTTGGTGACCAAAGGGCAAGAGCACACAAAGCATCAACTACTACAACAAGGCATCACTGCCTTATGGACATTGTTATCGGTAATAAATGAAGGAAATGGTTCAGGAAACGCGTAGTATTGACAACGTGATCCTTCTAGTGGAATTGCTATGCGACCTATCATTTCCGTCAACAATACAGTATCAGTTAGCGCCATTTCTATATCATCAAGAATCTCTTTGATATCAATCACGATGATGGATAGCATCCATAGCAGCAACTTTATCTCACTAGTGCTTCGTACAACTGCTTTTACAACATTCACAACAGTAAGCACCAGCTCAATTTGAATGTTGTACCAGTGATGTATATCTCTTGAAGCGCAAGACCGGATCCGTCAACGATCACAGATCCTGGTTATTATCTAGCCGATATGACAAGAACGAAGGTGAAACTAAAGAATGAATCATGGCATACTACTAAAGTACTGATCATTTGTCTTCAATAGTATGACATGGCAGAATATCTTCACATCAACATAATACAGCCAAAGAGCAGCACCATATCACAATTTACCAGCACATGGCTTTTATTTAGCTACTCGAGTAACATACAATGAAGCTTCAACACAGGTACATGGTACAGGCGAAGATAACGTGTGCTTTGACTAGCGGTCTATTGACAATAGCTTTGGTTTATCTCTTTTGAAAGTGTGTTTTGGCCTTGACAAGATTACTTCTTGCCCAGTGGATGCTACGACATTCTTGATTCAGGACCAGCGTCCGACAGCATCATTGTATTTCTTTACCAAGATGATGCAGCACCAGCAGGACTGTCAAGTTGTACTCGTATGCAGTGGATGGGAGCATTGGATGGATCTATTCTTTTCATGCAAACAGAAGCAGTTGACATTATTGCTCTCTTTGACACCAATCAAGTATCACTTTGGAATATATGTTACACACTGCATTGATCAGCAGCAGGATCGGATGGCAAGGATACGCTTGAGCAGTAGGTGTCTAAAGACATAATGCTAATATCATCATGCTATAGGATACATGACACAAACACCATGGAACCTTCTTTGATACCAGTAATTGATCATCTTGACTCCTCATATCAGTCATACATACTGGTAAGCTTTTGCTCTGTCACCAATGCAACAACTTGTTTCTTTCCCAGGATGTACAACAGACCAGAGTATAGACCAATACGCTTCAGCAGCAATCATCTGTGGACGTCGCCTTTGCACCATACGAGCCTATCCAGGACATATCTGCAGCAGTATCAGCATTCTTGTGCAATAGTAGTATGATCAGCTTAGGTAAGAAGCAAGGATACACGCTGGAAAGGAGCCAAATACCATATTGATTATGTATCATTTTTCAATAGAGTGCCATCAGATAATATGGCTACATCAACAAATACTTTACATCCGGATCAACAACACATCTATTCATCGCTTAGCTTATTATAACTATTTTCAGATAAACAACACGTAATGCTTTATTGCTATTGTATTTGATCTCATTCAATGATGGACAAGGATGGCTTGAATAAGAATATTGGCTTTGTGCTGTGTGAATTCATGTCAGGGCTACTCCGGATTAGGATCACTCTACGACACATACATGTAACAGAACATCTTGACTAGTCAATGGAGTACAATACATATATAATTCATCTACATGTGGTATCTTCTTATCAATTAGGTATGCTATGGCATCGACGACCCCTGGAGCGTGGAGTACTCTTGAGAGAAAAAGGGCCATCGTTATCTTGTTGCCTATATTCTTGAACCATACCAGGTAATTGTCCTCTTGCCTGCCATTGTGCAATCATGGGCATCCCAAATTTAGCCCACCATCCTATGCTTTCAATGGCTTCAGATGTTTTCCCAAATGGGAATGCTTGAAAAACATGTACCATATCCTTTCATGGAATACATGATGAGACAACAATTTGATCTACTGCATGATCTTTGTATATATCTACCTCATACTCTTCATGATGGACAAGTGTTGTTCTGGTTGCACCAATCTTGGATACCAAGTCATTGATTTCATCGCGTAATGATTCACATCCTCCTGATTGGATAAGCAAAGGTGGTAATCCTTCAAAACTTTCTGCAAAGATAGGAGAGACATAAGGATGACGCACCATGGTAGCTGCTTCTTCACGACCTAAATACAAATGCGCTGGATTCATTGCTTCCAATCGATCTGGATTATTGGGTAAATAGTCATAGATGGAAGCATTATCCCAGCTTGGATAAGAAAATGACAAATCAACCCATGGCTAATGGCAAGATCATTGTCAGTTGGCTGCATCATGATGTCTACTTTTCATCTTACCGATAATAAAACAGCACCTTCTGGTTGTGGAAGTGCATAGTCACGTATATAAAGCATAGTTGCCAATGCCAAACCACCACCAGCCGAATCGCCCATGAATAAGATGTTTTTTGGTTCCAAGCCATAACCAGTTTCTGCATCAATCAAGTAAAGATAAGCTTGTACTGCATCATACAGAGCGCCTGGAAACCTTGTTTCGGGAGCCAATCGATAATTGACAGCTATAAATACATGTCAATGATCTGAATGCATCAAGACATGATGTGAACACTTTACCAAAAACACGTCTACCAGTCGTTTTGCTAATCTTGTGCGTAAGAGTACGATGTGTTTGGGCGCTCATGGCACAATAGGCACCACCATGTAAATACAAGACAATCTTTTCTGGTGAACGTGTACGCAGTACCAAAGCATTGCTCTTCTGCATCGTTGACATATCATCTGCTGTTGTATTGTCATCATCATCTTGTCGTCCATCACAACTTGGATTAATGACACTTTGGCACCTATCCCATATGGAACCAGCTGACATCCATTCTACTGACATAATACGACGACCTTGTTCCTGAGCATCCAGATCACTCAGTATACCACGCAAGGATCTCCGTTTGACGCGAAATGAACCATCCTGTGTCTTTGATGTAAGAGGAGTGAGCCATGTAGGTGCAATCAATAAAAGTCGCCAAAATTCAAGACTATTAGCAAGTGAATGATCTCGTAACACTTGCAGAAATGACATGACAACAGTTTGTTGAATGTTCCAATGGGGTCGTTTGGGTTGTCCAAGGACTAGATGTGATACAATTTCGGAGACCAGCCGAGACACTACCTTGGGAGTATGCCATATTGTCTGGTACAACTCATTCACCACTGGGTTATTATATGTCAAGAGTTGTTGTAGTGGTAACCTTGATACAATAGCAAGCACATTGCTGGTATTAGGTGAAGTATTAGGATGGCTACTGCAACATGTGGCAGCAGCTGTAGTAGCAGTAGTGGTAGTAGTGTAACTCATTTGCGAAACAGAGACGTTAAAGTGTTCACGATTACCCCGCACAACTTGATTTATAGCACACATACCCCACACATCACAATCATATGAAAAAACATTGCCACGTGAGGTATTACCCCAGCCAATGCTGTATAACACCACTATACCATGGGACACATGTCGACGATGACGACGTTTGCATTGTAAATAGACATGCATGCAATCCACAGGGTACATAGACACCTTGTTGACGTATGCTGATAGAGTGGAGTTGCTGCTGTTACTAAACAAGAAGCATGTTTACACTTTACCACGCGTATGGCATGATGATGGGTGCAGCAACATTCTGCAGGACACTTCGATTCAGGTACCATGATGTGCACAAGGTTTTTAAAAGGCATCACTTTCCCCCATTGGTTCCTCAAACAGTGGGGAAGAAAAGAAATCACCCGGCTCACCTTACCGATTCGATCTCTTTAGTCATTTTTGGCAATATGATCCTTGGCTACAACAAATGTGAGCCCTGACCTATCATATGTTGCGCGTTTGTACAATGCTTCTCGATTCAGTTGGGGTTGCTGTCACAATGCTTCTGGTATACTTTCGTCATACACATTCAACATAAAGACTATCTGTGTTGCAGCATTCTAGTATTCTATATGTTATCTCTAGCAAAACGAAGAGACTCTTTTCGGCATATCAGCATTGCTGGATTTGGTACTAATACAAAATGTAGATGCTACTGCCTTGGCTCAAAATGCTTCATACATCAGTGCAGCTTTATGCCTTATGACACGGTGAAATGTACATGTCAAACAAGAATGTTACTCAGTTGTTAAAAGAGAAAGGATTTACTATCATTAAGGGCTACTGGTCATCTTTAGTTGATGTTGCAAGATGGGGATCCAAAAGGGAGGATAATTAGATAAAGATGGGGGGATGAACTAGTCGATATAATATATTCTTCTTCAAAGTGAAACATGCAAGTTGCAATACAAGTAGTAGGGAGTAGAATGTACAGGTTATTTGGATTGATTATGCTTGGCAGCTTGACGCTCGTGTGTCTTGAGATGACGAGATACTTGATCAGGTCTTGAGAATGCTTTTCCACAAGGAACAACCGAGCATCGAAAAGGACGTTCACCAGTATGAACCCGCATCTAAACAAGACACATGTCAATCAAGAAAAGAATGATATTTAGTGTACTTACATGTTTGGTGAGATTACTGCTTTCAGCAAATCGTTTATCACATCCATCATATTTGCAAGAAAAGGGTCGTTCACCTGAATGGACACGACGATGAATAGTCAATGCACCTGATATAGAGAATTGTCGGTTGCAACCTGACTCTGGACACTTGTAAGGCTTTTCACCAGTATGAGTACGCATATGTTGTGTCATGATATTGGATTCAGAGAAACGTTTTCTGCATATAGTGCATTCATAAGGCTTGTCACCTAGTATAAGAGGCATTGGTATGTATGTATGTGTGTGTGACGTGAAGCGTCAAAGAAAGAGATGACGCACTTACCAGTGTGCGTCTGAATATGTCGCATGACCTTTTGACGTTGTGTAAAGACTTTGCCTTGACGATCACAGTGTTCCCATAAGCAACTGTATTTGCTTTGACCAGCACCCACATGTTCTTCAGATAAATGACCAGTCAATTCGTCAAAAGATGCAAATCGGCGGTTACAGTTAAGCCATCGACACCCATGAATCAAACGTTGGCCCAAATGATTTGTCAAGTGAGTAAGTAACTCTTCAGAACCATCCACTGATACTGTACAAGATCCCCATCGACAATGAAAGTCAATAGAACGTCGATTGTTGAGATGGTTTTTAAATAAATGAGGTGTCAAATCATCCAAGGTACTGAACTGCTCATCGCATGCTGCCCACTCGCATGTTCTTGTATCATCATCTGGTGCTTTGCGCTTGTTTGAAGTCTTTTTATCGTCATAAGAACAAGAAGCTTCGGGTGGTGAAGGCACACACTGATCTGCCATATCAGATGGAGTTGAATCGTTCATGGTTGTAGTGGTTGTAGGAGAGTGACATGTCGAGTCAATGTTGTCGTAACAGGACATGGGGTTGTTCTTGGTTGAGATGGTGATATCGACTGTATGAGACGACGATGCCATTCAGCTGAAAAAGGAACGTATCATAGAACATACGATACGCCAACAAAAGAAAAAGAGAGAGAGAGACAAAGAAAAGAAAACGAAAATCGGAAGACCTATGTTTTTCCCAAATGACGCTTTTGGTAAAGGAGAAAGCTCACCCCATTCGGGTAAATCTCATGTTGCCGACAATCCGCGCGCTTATGCATGACTTTTTTATCCTTGTCTGATCCTAATCAAAGATGTTGTCAAGATAATTATCGATATGGGGGTCCTGGGGCATCCATTGACTATAACAAGCTTTTGTGAGACACTTGCAATACAACAAATGATATGTTTATCAGATCTTGAATGTCAACATGGCTAATGACAGCCCTGAACAAGAAGCCAGCTGACTCAATCTTCTGCCATCTATACCGACTTGCTGGATCTTCTATTTTGGCACATGATCTGTGCTAGAGTGTTGGAGTCAGACAAATGTAAACTTATCACTCAGTCGACAAGCCAAAAACATGTTTGTTTGGCTCATATTTTGACTCTTGACAACTATTAGACGTAACAACATGTATACTAGTTACTAAAACAAGCCTATATGATGAAGTATCTGCTACATATGCTATAATTCCATAAAGGTCGACTTTTCATCTATCGATAAAATGTGATCATCTGTTGCTTGATACTTGCTTCCTTTGTGAAAAATGGCTTCTAAAATGCTCGTAGAAGCATACTTGTGAGTCACATTCAGTCAGTACTTGACAATGTCTTCTAAAGATGTATACATGTTGGTAGGTGGATAACTTACATGAACACCTGTAGCAATTGTAGATGTCTCAGATGTCGCAATATGCACATTGCTGGTCAGCAAAACGATCGACATATCTATACAAGGCCTTAGGCGTTCCCCGGCTCCCTTAACTCTACCGTCAGACGGACATGTCACACTACGCACTGTAAATGAAGGATCAACGGCTGCAGATATGCATTGTATTGGCAAATATAAGGCGTATTGGCGCCTAAGGAGTCAATTGACGGTTCACATATCAAGGGGAAAAGATGGGAATAGCACATACTACTACTTTTAATTGCTCACTCTATCAGCATCTTGCAATATCCTAGATTAAATTACGTAGAAAACGTTCTGGCTGTGAAGATGAAAACCTGAGATGTGTAACCAAGTGGATTTGGTGACAGGTACATCCAGCAAGCATCCCTGATGTATCTTGTTGATCTTTCTGGCATTTCGCTTTCTACCCAATTAGTACTAAGCTTAAGGCTTATTATGTACGAAGAAAAGCAAAAAGTGACCACTAATGGTAGATGGGATCATTGGATGTAGATATAAAAGGCAGCGTGCTTTCAGCATAACACTTTAGCCTTCTTCAAGACATTATGCGCTGCAATGAAGCTTGACACGTGCTTTCAGGATAAGGTCTATATAGAAATGCAATCTTTTCAAAGTGGATCAATGTTTATTATCAAATGATAAGCAAGGTGCATCTGCTGCGGAGGACAATTTACGTGTGAAGCATGAAAAAGGTGGGATCGGTTCCTTAAAAAAGTCGCGCATGCTGCGCACAAACCTCTCTTTATCTTTGTTCCACTCCTTTCCTCCATGCTTCTCAAACGCCCAAAGTCACTACAACTTCATAAGCAATTGCAACAACCAGTAGAAAGCAACCATAGACAATCAAAGAGAAAACGTACAGTGAAACGCTATATTATCGATGACGAAGAAGACTGCGAACAGAGCGACGATTCCGACTTTGAGAACGATCATGGAGCCAAACGACGACTTACACTTGGGGATCTATCCAATGCACCACCCTTGAAGAATCCACTATCGCGTATACCCAAAAACTATGATCCAAAAGCTATCCTGACACAAAAGTTCAAGGTGCCTATTGTCAATGGTGTCAGCAGTTCGAGCGACTACAGTGGCGGCTTTCGACGCACGTTGGGTATGCGAAGACGACCAGCCAACATGAATCGACTCTTGTATGATCCCAATGCAGAAGACGTCATTATTTTATGGGATCCCAAAGATGATGAAACAATTCCTTTACCAACACCAACACCAGCACCAGCACCAGAGTCAACAAAAGAATCAGAGGATAAGGAAGCATCATCAACATCATCATCAGCAGCACCATCTAAAAGAATACCCGGCAAATCACTCTCTGAGATCCTTGGATTGAAGAAGCAAGAGAGCAAAAAAGCACCTGTCATGCTTGATCCAGTCTTAACAAGAATATTACGTCCTCATCAATTGGAAGGTCTCAAGTTTCTTTATCGTTGTACTACAGGCAAAGTGCATCCTGAAGCATTTGGGTAAATCATCACAAACATCGTGCTGTCATTCTTTATTCACACATGGCTTGCTTAGATGTATCATGGCAGATGAGATGGGTCTTGGAAAGACAGTAAGTGTTTATCTTGCATGTGCTCGAAATGGATGCTGACTTGATGCAGCTGCAATGCATTTCTCTTGTATGGACTCTTTTACGACAATCAGGTGAAATGGGCAAGCCTACTATAGAAAAGGCAATTGTCACATGTCCTTCAAGTCTTGTTCGCAACTGGGCAAATGAATTTGGTATGTCGTTGTTGTTCTTCATATATCACTGTCTTACTCATCTTTCTTAACATTAGTCAAATGGCTTGGTGAATCACGTGTACGACCCCTTGTTATTGATAATGCCGGCAGCAAAGAGAAGATTACTGCAGTCAAAAGATGGTCAGCAGCACAAGGCCAAATTGTCAATCCAGGTATGTACTTATTCATGTGTCTGCCAAACATACTTACATTTAACATAGTTCTCATTATATCCTATGAAACGTTGCGTTCCTATACCAAGTACTTGAAAAAGTCGCCTATTGGTCTGCTGTTATGTGATGAAGGACATCGCTTAAAGAATGGATGTACGTGTATCCATGATCTATTGTGAAATCAATCTAATCTTCTTTTTCAGCATCCTTGTTGTTTCAGGAATTGAACAGCTTGCCTGTACAGCGACGTGTCATTCTATCAGGCACTCCAATTCAGGTACATTGACATGCATATGACACTTTCCATCATTCACACATACATGTATTAGAACGATTTGAGCGAGTACTATTCTTTATTTGACTTTGCCAACCCTGGTCTTCTTGGTACACCCAGTGAATTCAGACGCAACTTTGAAACACCCATTCTTCGTGGTCGTGATGCTGATGCAACTGAAAAAGAGCGACAAATCAGTGATGATAAGGTGGCCGAGTTTTGGGGTATTGTCTCCAAGTTCACTATTCGACGAACCAATGATATTCTCACCAAATACTGTAAGTAAAACGCCCTCTTTCTCTTGCACACTACTCACAATAGCAATGCTTCTAGTGCCTGTCAAGTTTGAACATGTGGTGTTTACAAAGCTAGCTCCATTACAAAAGAGTATATATGACGTGTTTCTTACATCGCCTGATATCAAGCGTTTATTACGTGGTCAAGGCAGTCAGCCCTTGAAGGTATGCATGCCATCCATGATACTAGATCCTTACTTACAATAATACTGTAGGCTATCACCATGTTGAAAAAGTTGTGCAACCATCCTGGACTTCTCAATCTACCTGATGAATTGGAAGGATCTGAGGATGTATTACCTCCTGGATATCATCAATCCGGACGCCACGTGACAGTCAATCCAGAGTATTCAGGGAAATTCATGCTGCTTCAAAGGTAATTCCTATTTTCTTTTCATGACACATGTATTCATTGAATGTCATAGAATGCTTGCCAAGATTCGGAAAGAAACCAAGGACAAGATTGTCATTGTCAGCAATTATACACAGACATTAGATCTTATCCAGAACTTTTGCCAGCAGAAACAGTATGTATTTAATGTTATACTCACATCCATCGTATGATCTAAAGGATAGGTTACCTATGTAGATATGGCGCATTACGACTGGATGGCACAATGACGATTCAAAAGCGACAGAAACTTGTTGATCGATTCAATGATCCTGAAGGTGAAGAATTCGTGTTTCTTTTGAGCAGCAAAGCTGGTGGATGTGGTTTGAATTTGATCGGTGCCAATAGGCTTATTCTCTTTGATCCTGGTAAGTCAATGTGGATGGATGATCTAGCTTGCAGAGGACTGACAACGTGGTTAGATTGGAATCCGGCTGCAGATCAGCAAGCTTTGGCACGTATTTGGCGAGATGGACAAAAGAAAGACTGTGAGTATCTTGGATTGGCAGTGCAATCATGGATGACTTATCTACTATTTAGGTTTCATCTATCGACTTATTGCATCAGGCACTATTGAGGAAAAGATCTTTCAGCGTCAATCACACAAGCAATCCATTTCAAATTGTGTGGTGGACGAAGCAACTGACACAGAACGCCACTTCTCACTGGCTGACATGCGGCAATTGTTCCAACTTAATACTGAAAGCGAATGTGAAACACACGACACTTTCAAATGCAAACGCTGTATCCAGGGAAAGCAGTTTCGACAGGCTGATGTCATGCAATATGGAGATGCTAGCACGTAAGTGAATCACCATGATGGAAATAAGCAGTAACTAATCAAAATTTTTCTTACTAGATGGGACCATTATGATAAAGATATGCTAAAACTTCCCGATCCAATGCTGAGAGAAGAAGCCGGCAAAGGAGTTGTATCATACGTCTTTGAATTTATCTCCCACTTGAAGTAAATACAAAATTATCATCCTTCATCATCCATATTATCATTACGTTCTTGCATAAACATTGTTCACACTTTGCTTTTATCGAATTGGCTGTTAAATTACAATAGAATAAGGGATAAGGATATAGCTCGCATTCAAGTGATATCATATGGTTATTCAAATGTAGAAAACAACGTGCTTGTACATGAATCAACTATCAACAGGAAATCATACCACCATTTTCTGTTCAGTCCTCTACTTGCATGGCATGTATTATACTCCTATTCAGCTACATGGCAGAATCCCTTCTTGTTCACTAGTTCCACACTCCTGCATACACTGGTTCTAGGAGTATAGCGAGCACTATCTCCCATGCGTAATAAGCTATCCCACTGACACTTGAAAGGATCTTTAAAGTGATCAAGCAGCCTTATCCAACCATGCCACACTGGTCCAATACTGTCCTCCCAAAACTTGCGCATCTCATGTAAAAGTTATGCATATGTTAGGAGAAGTGGGACCTTGTAATGCACCACCAATCTCTGTAAGGGCGCTTGTTGTATACATGTTGACCTACTGCTTTGTGAATGATACCATGTACTCCTATTTCGTGTCCGCGTGCATGATGATCATTTACAGTCTGCTCTATAAAAGGGACTACATTTCCAATGAATCTCATTCTTCATCATATCCTCTACAATGAGATTCTTCCTCTTTATCTCTGCTATGCTTATTTGTCTCATTGGATCCATCCAATATGCTGGCGCTATGACATTTCAAGAATGGCAAGGTTTTATTACGAATCGCTGTAGATATGTTCACGACAAGTGCTATCCTCCAAATTTGACATCAGCACCGGTATGCAAAGGAGAGAATGAAATACTTGCAACAGCCCCATGTATGTTTTGTTCTATGTTGATCATTGTAGTCAGTGACTGACGATGAATATGTAGCGTCCCAAAGTCGACCTGGAATAACCTGCTGCTGTCCACCCATACCGCTCTAGTTAAGATCTCTTACACTGGTTCCAGGGACCTATAGACCCCATATTTACCCTGATTGCTACACAGTTAGCATGCGCTCGCCTTCCTCTATAATGCTACTCGCCATTGAAATCAAATAAATGTGCTTTCTTACTAAGAGTGGATAAGATGTTGTTTCTCGATGGCATTAGGAGAGTTGTGTCAATATGATAGCTACAAGTCCTTACTGCTTCACCTTGTTGTTCCTGAAATTTTACGTCTCTCTATAAAACTAACTGTAAAATACATGTCAATGCCGGAATATCGGATCCACAACTTTTTAAGGAAACTCTGATAGCAATTGACATAGAATCATGATTGCTTCTCATTCACATCTACCATTTTTCACCCGTCCACCCGCCTTTGTATTGTTTCCTTGGGCAAATGCATCTACTATGGCATCAATAATGTTCACTACTTAATGCTTCACCCAATGCCAACATGATGCGGAGTCATCTCGATCTCCGGTATCCCTTTTTGCATGTGGCGTCAGGATGAAGGAGTATCCAAGGAGTACATAGTTGCAGCCATGCCCCCCTATACATGCCAAAAGAAACCTGGCATCTACGCAAAAACATTGCAAGTAAAGTGATCCATTACATAGCTGTACATGTTCTGCACATCCGCATACACTTGTAGAACATCCTCGTGTAATGAGAGTAGGATGTAAGGAATCCAATGCCTTTGCACGAGTTTGTAGCCGAATACCCATTAATAGCATATTGGCATTATACTGCTTGTAATTGGCTCAGCATGGATGCAGGGGAAAGAGATTCATCATCCACATTCATATATAAAAAGGGACAACACAAGTAAAGAACGTCAATCAACCTTTATAATGAAACTCATTCATTTCTTCTCTGCTGCTGCCATTCTTTGCCTTGTTGGATCTGCCAGTGCTTATGAATCCAAGGAGCGTAGAAACGATCCCGTTACAGAATATGTTGAAAAGAAATGCAGTTCGGCTAGTACCGGATTATGCCATGCTCCTAATCTCACTTCGTTGCCTATTTGTGCTGAAGGTCTTGTCCTTACAGCAGCAGGTATGTTTATTCTATATGTCTATAATACAACTACCAGAAACTAACCCATTCTTTAGATGCTGGTGCACCATCGTGCTGCTGTCCTCCTATTTGAAAGCTTTTAGTAATAACGTGTTATGCTTGTTTAGACAATAAAGCTATCCATGATTTCAACAAGGTTTAATTGTAGTATATTGTTGGTATGATAATGCTAGCTAATGTTGTTGACGACCAATATCCATTTCCTGAAACACCCGAAGCCATTCAGTGCCTGCTTCTTGACGCATGGATTCAATCTTTCGTCTAAGCGAACTGGGAGAAACAGAACGATGTCGAGCTTGTTTTTCTTGTTCATTATCATCTGTAGTAGCTGTTGCTGCAGTAGAAGGACTACGACTACGATGGCGTGTACTACGCCGTGAACGACGTGTCGAAGAAGAAGCTGATTTTCTACGCGTAATGGTGGCTGATTTTTCCAATTCTGTAGCACGATTGATTCGTTTATCATTCTCTTGTTCTTGTTGTGATGATGCTGGTGGTGCTGCTGCGGAAGGTGGTAAAGGTGGTACAGGAGGTGGTGTTTCTTCTTGTTGTTGACGTCCCAATTTGACAAAACGTTTTGATTTGGCACGTACCACTTTGGTTGGTTTAGCAGTAGCTGTAGTAGCAACAGTAGGTTGAGGAGCATGATTTTGATCTTGTAACTGACGCAATTTGGATGCTGGGGTATTTTCGATACGACGACGTTCAATAAAAGAAGGACGAGAACCATCGAGTTGGATATCATGATCAGCGTGTTGATGAAATGCTGCAAATATGTCGACACGATAATCATTGTTCACAGTAAATGGATTGCCTGCTACCCAAACATCTTCCAGATTGGGCAAGGATACAAGTCGTGTCAATTCTGACCAGTCTTCAATTCGATTATCACGTACATCCAGTCGTTTCAAAGACCAAAGTCGATCCAAACCCACCAACATGGTCAATCGATTACCACGCAAATCAAGCTCATAAATATTGCCCAAGACAGTATTAATGCCTGTCACAGATGAAATCATGTTGTGAGCGAGTACAAGTGATGTCAAGTTGTAAAGCAGTGACAAGGCATGAGGCA